>JBBPDJ010000001.1:12890207-13000423 GCA_037974625.1 Cucumis cinereus | reverse complement strand
AAATCTCAATTATTTTTTTCCATAAAATTTCATATCTACCTCTTAATTTCACACACCCTAATTAGATTTTATTTTTGGAAATTTATAAACATTAGTTACAAATTAGGCTAACTAACTATATATATATATATAACAAAAATATTTTTCTACTTATTACTTTTGGAAGTGGTGGACCCCGTCCACGACTTCCAACATTGCAATAGTCAACAGTGCCACGACGCCACCTGTACCGGAGTCGTGTACCCCGTCCACGACTTTGAGTAATCGTGGACCGGGTACACGACTTCACTACCCTATTTTTGACATTTTTTTTCACACCCACACTATTCTTGACATATTTTATTAAAAAAACATTATTTTTAAAAAAATTCAATTGTTAGTCTATGTATGCTTGTAAAATCTAAAATTTTGTAAATATTTTCAGTATTTTGTCATTTAAAATAATTTTCATTAAAACATTCCATGTCTAGTTAGGATAGTTTGAAATATTTATCTAAAAAGATTGGACAGAAATGTTGTTTGATTTGGTTTTTCAAAGTAAGGTTTTATAACAATTTTTAAATATTTAGGACGTGATTAAGGCTAAGAATGAAGTGGAGTGGGCTATGACGAGAGTCTAGTCCATGTTTGGCGCAATGTTTAGTTTTGATTGAGGGTTAGGATCAGGAATATTTAAAATAATTTACATGTCCTTAATATTCTTTTGTTTCAAAGGTTGATAAGTTTGTTAACTAACATTCAGCCACCACCTACGATGATTGTCGCATGTCAATCTTCAATCATCACTTTCGGTTACTCCACTGTCTAACTTTCGACAACCAACTTCGGCAACTGCTGCAAACCAAATATACCATTAGTTTAATTATAATAATATTTTTTTAAATACACTTTCTCATTCTTTTCTTTTTCTTTTTTATATTTTTTTTTCTAAATGATTGTTATTATTGGGTTATATTTTTAAAGTTTTCTCTCTTTCTTTCTTTGTTTAAGATTGCGGGTTCCTTCATTTCAGAGGATAATGTTGGTATGTATATAGTGTTGTATATATTTTAAATAAATTTTACGTACATGCTTCTTTTTGTACTAATGTATGTATATGTATGCATGTATCTCTCTCTCTATAAGTATATTTATTTAGATAATATATGTAAACATACGTAATTTAGTTTAATAACATTTTTCATTTTTTTGTTGGCCAGGGCTCGAAGAGCTAGAATTATCTTTTAAACTTAAAAATTACAATAGTAGAAAAAACTTAGCGACCAAATAAAAAATAAAATTTAAAAACATTAAGATTTTTTTATTCCTAAAATATATTTTGATTAAAAATTTTGTAATTTTCCAATAATTGAATTTAAGATTAAAATACTAGTTTATTTCAATTTGAAGTTAGCATATTACGATTAAAAAAAAAGTCAATGTCTTTATCAAATTAGTTAAGGTGACAAAAGTCTAAATATCATATATAGTAAAAGTCTAAATATTATGAAATTTTATTTCAAAATCTAGTAAAATTTAAATATCATATATACAATATTAAATTTATTAAATAAACAACACAATTCACAAGATTTAATAAAATCACGTATCAATTTCTATATAGATAATTATATTATAAATTTTTATAACACGTGCACCCCACGTAAATGGTAAAACCTTTGTTCCAGCCGCCACTCAACTTCTCATACCTCGAACATCGTCGACTATTGCCGTTCTGTGCAATGCATCGTCTAATCTCAACAAATCGAACATATCTATGTGTCTGTTCTCCGACGCCAGTGTGAACGATGTTCTCCCCTTGGAGTTCACCGCGTATTTCACATTCGAGCAGTTTGGAGGATACTCCACGGCTTCCAGATGTCCTCTTGCCGCCGCGAAGTGTAGCAGAGTCAATTTTGTTTGATCCACCGTCTCGACATCTCCGCCGACTGAAGCGAGGAAACTTATTACCTCGACGTGATCGTGAGTTGCCGCAGTGTGGATTGGAGTATGGCCGTCAGAATTGACGGAATTAACTGGTATATCAAGAAAAATTTTGCGAAGTAGGTCTATTAAATCAACGTGGTTCATCACTGTCGCTATGTGTAGTACTAAATCAACAGAGAAATCGATTTTGCAATGCGAATCAATCAATCGCTTGACAATATCGATCTTCAAGGTTTAAAGAAGAAAAAAAACAACTGAGTGACTTAACATCATTGTTGTGTTAATAAAGGTTGTTTGACAACGTTATCGTTTCTCGTTTTTCGTTTTTCGTTTCTTGTTCCATAGTCTATTTTTCTTATTTTTTAAGAACAAAAAATAAGAATATGTTTGGTAACTATTTATGTTTCCAATTCATGAAGGAAAAAAAAAAAAACAAAAACTTGTTTGATAACTATTTTTTATTTTAGTTTCTTATACTTTTTCTTCATTAATAAATGAAAGAAATATTAATAAGAAAAAATATTACAAAAATAATAATAAAAAGAGAAGAAGAATGTTTAAAAGGAAATATATATACACACACACTACCTACGATATTACAGGAAAACTCCATTAATGTTTTGGTGAAAAAAATTACATTGTAAAATTCTAATCTAAGTTTAAATGTCTAAAAAATAAAAAATTTAAATAAAAATAATATAAGCACCCTTATATTGTAGGATTAAGAAATGAAAGAAATATTTTAGAAAAAATAACAAATAAAAGCAAGAAAAAATATATAAAAAGAATTGTAAAGCCGAGATTAAATCGCAGAACATGCAATTAGAAAATAGATTCACATGTGTGCCTTCACCAATTTGAAAATATTATTTTTGTAATATTTTATTTAAAAAAGAAACAAAATTCCACAAATTAGAATCAAATTTTTAGAAAGTTCTTTAAATTTTGAAAACGAATAAAAAACGAAAAAATAAAAAAAAAATAGTAAACATAAACATTATCAAATAAACCCTAATATATCAAATAACGAATGTGATCACTAACAACTAACAAATAATTGCGTAGTAGTATAAAATTTTCCCACTTATGATATAAACTTTTTATATATATAGTATAATAAATAAATAAACAACTGTGACCCAATTAACATGTGTCACGTGGCATGCAAATACATAATCATTCCTCCATATGGAAGTCAACATTAATATTATGGAATATTATTTCAATTTAGGTATTTTACAATTTAAATCCTAGAATATTACTAAACTAATAATTATTTTTCTATAAAAGGAAAGAAATACAGTAATTCCATAAATGGAAAACACAGTAATTGAATTTTAGCATTAAAAAAAATGCAAATATTACTTAAAAAAATACGTTATTTACCATAAATATAGGACATTAATGTTGATATATATATATATATATATATATATATATGTGTGTGTGTGTGTGATATATGTTAGCATTTTGCAAGATCATTAGTGAGGAAAAAATGAGGTCAAACTCCATTTCGGCCATGCTTCTACTTCTCTTCCTCATTTTTAGTGGTAATAATAATATTTTTTATTTTTATTTTTTAAATTTATGTTTGTTTCTTCTAATTTCTTTAATATAGTTTTCACATTCTTTGAAAAAGAAAAAAAAACACTTGAATTTCCTACTCAAATTAAAAATAAAAATAAAAAGCTTTTACGATATGTTTATTTTTGTTTTCAAAACTTGACGGTTTTTTAAGTTTCAAATACCTTGTTTTTCAGTGGTATTAGTAATAATAACTTTATGCTAAATCAAGTTTGACTTAGTGATAACTAGATGACTTTTCATCATAGAAGTGGGAGGTTCGAATCCTCTAACCCTCAATTATTAACTTAAAAAAAGTAATAATAACTTTATTTCTCTCATTTTATTTTCGTTGATTTAATAATTTAATACCAAATTTGTTTTAGTTTTTCAAATTTGTGATTTGTTTACTATTACACTTTCCACGATTAAAAAAAAGTTGTAAAATTATTATTATTATTATTTTTATATAAAAAACCTAAATGATTATCAAACGAGACTTAAATTGGTTTTTTTTTTTTAACGTTGTCAGGAGGAGAAACAATGATAAAAAGTGTAGAAGGACAATGGTGTCAACGGGTGCTGCCAATATTAACAGCACAATCATGCTATGATTCATTATGTATTGTGGCTTGCCAAATTGAATTTGGATCTGCAGCCAATGGCGCTTGTATTGGCCTTCATACATGCAATTGCAATTATCTATGTTCAAATAGGATCAACAATTAATTTGTTTAATTTCAGTTTTAGTTAAAGTTAAGAGTCGTTTAATTTTGAAATAAGTTATATGTCTTTTGTTTGTTCCATTTTTTATATTTCGTATTAATAAAATAAGGTGCTTGTGTGTCTTGTGTTACGTCTTAAATATTGATCTCGTTTCAATAAGATGGTTAATTACTCCATTAAGATGTATTGTCTTCTCGTATATATATATATATATATTAAGATATGGTGTAATATTTAAATTTAAATTTTTAAAAATTGTGAAAATTAAACATTTTAATTAAAACTTTATCATATATATGAGCGAGATATTTAGAATCTTCTAATTTGATCACAATGGTCAATTTTGCGGGAATTGGAATATGAAATTGAAAATAGGGACAATCCCATCTCGCCACGTCAGCATCTAATCAAAACACCAAGTTGGTATTTTTATTTCAATCTATTAATTCCCTCCTTGTTTTCCCTTTTTAATTTTTAATCTAATTTTGTTTTTCTTCGAAATATGATATTTTCAAAAATAGTAAAATATTTATGAATGGATAGAAATTTATGGTGTTTGTTGGTGAATTCAGGATTTAAAATTTTGTAAATATTTTTAATATTTTGCCATTTATAATAATTTCTTCTTAAAATATTACATTCGGGATGTCTAGTTTGGATAGTTTGAAAAATTTATCTAAAAGATTAGACAAAATTGTTATTTGAATTTGTTTTTCAAAATAAGGTTTTATAACAATTTTCAACGATTTAGGACATGTTTGAGGCTAAGAGTGAAGTAGAGTAAAGTAGGCTACTCCTTGTTCGTAGGCAATGTTTAGTTTTACTTGGTGATTAGAATTATGATTTAAGATAATTGGCATACCCTTACTATTTTTCAACCGTATGGCGTATTTTTTTCAAATATTGGAAAGTTTGTTGAACAACTTTCGAACACTGCGTACAGTGATCATCGCCAGCCAATCTCCGATCACTACCTTCAGTGATTCCATCAACGAACTTCCGACAACCAACTTTGGTGACCACCGTCAACCAACCTCTGATTGCCATTAATCAACCTTGAAATTTTTTAATAAAAATATTCTTTGTATATATAATAAACCAAATAAACTTATGTATAAAAATACTTTTTAAAACACATTTCTGTTTTTTTTTAAGAAGTTTTTATCAAATGTGTTTAAATAAAAATGAATATTTGAAAACTTTTTTTCTAAATCAATTCAAATACGCTATTAGTTTAATTATAATAATATTTTTAAAAATACACTTTCTCATTTTTTTTATTTTTGAAGTTTTTTTTTAATGAATTATTATTATTATTATTATTAAGCTATCCTTTTAAAAGTAACATTTCATTCATTTTAAGGACTAATGGTTGTATATATAGTGTTGTATATATATCAAATAAACTTCTTCACTTACATGCATCTTTTTGTACTAATAAATGTAAGTATATTTAATTAGTTTATATGTGTAAAAATTTTAATTTAGTTTAATAACATTTTTCAATTTTGTTTGTTGGTCAGTTCAACAGGCTCCAAGATTAAAATTCAAAACCTTATGATTTTTTTATTTCAAAAATATAATTTGATAAAAAATTATAATTTTTCAATAATCGAAATCAATATTAAAATACTAGTTTATTTCAATTTGGAGTTAGCAAATTATGATTAAAAAAAATCACGTTTTTTTTTTCAAATTAGTTAAAGTGACAAGAGTATATGAAAATTTATTTTAAAATATAAATATCATATAGTATTAAATTTATTAAATGAACACCATAATTAACAAGATTTAATAAAATCACATATCAATTCCTATAAAATAGCTTGTATTATAAATCTTATAATACAAATAAACTAGTTTGTATAGATCGGTGGGAAGCATACTTTGAACTATGTTTTCAAAAAATGATATTTCATGGATCTAAATACATGTATCACAAAAAATAACAGTGTAAAAAAAAAAAAGACATAATTTAAAATAATCAATATTTATTTTATTGCTATAATTTGAACTATAATAATGTGAATCTTAAACATAGACTATAATAACACAAAGTTTATTATAATAAAAATACTATAACAAACACATACTATAGTGACCCACTCATCTTATAGTATTTGTCTTTTGTTATTTCTCTCTCTAACACGTTAGTAAATGTAATTAGAATCAAGAAAATGAATAAGAATTAAAGCACGAGCTAAAAACTGAGTTAGAACTAGATTGAATAGTAAAGAAAGTGAACGAGAATCAGAGCAAGAGCTAGAACGTGGATTAAAACTAAGACAATAATGTTAGGTTCGTTAGATTAATTTAGTCGAGGTGTAAGTAAAGTCAGGTCAAATACGTTTATGAAAAATTATCTATCAAAATTCACATTTAAAAAAAAAAAAGGTAAAATCCTCTCTACAAAAATTGACGATAACTATTTACAAATTGCAACAAAAAAAACAAAAATAATTGAGAACGCAAATATTAGATTTTTGATGAAATCGGTTTCGCTCCACTGTCAAGCAGTAGCCTAGCCACCTCCTCCTGCCCGGCCTCCACGGCGCACCGGAGCGGCGTGTACCCAGCGATGTCCACGGCGTCAGCCTCCGCTCCGACCTCCAGCAGCGCCTTCACGCATTCAATTCTGCCTTTGAACGCCGCCCTATGCAGAGCCGTCCACCCGTTTTGGTCTTTCCCATTCACTTTAGCTCCAGCCGCCACGCAACTTCTCAGACCTCGAACGTCGCCGGCTCTTGCCGTTCTGTGCAATGCATCGTCTAATCTCAACGAATCGAACAGATCTGTGTGTCCGTTCTCCGACGCCAGTGCGAACGCCGTTCTCCCCTCGGCGTTCACCGCGTATTTCACATTCGAGCAGTTTAGAAGATACTCCACGGCTTCCAGATGTCCTCCTGCCGCCGCGAAATGTAGCGGAGACCATTTTGTTCGATCCACCGCCTCAACATCTCCGCCGACCGAAGCGAGGAAACTTATTACCTCGACGTGACCGTGAGCTGCCGCGGTGTGGATTGGAGTACGGCCGTCGGAATCGACGGAATTAACTGGTATATCAGGAAAATTTTCGCGGAGTAGCTCTATTAAATCGACGCGGTTCATAGCTGCCGTTATGTGTAGTACTAAATCAACAGAGAAATCGATTTTGCAGTGCGAATCAATCAATCGCTTGACAATATCGATCTTCCCAATCCGAACAGCCCTCGACAACATTGACTGTTTGAGAGAATCCTTCACATTGACGTCTACTCCAGCGTCGATTAAAGCCGAAACTAACCCTAATTTCCCTGACGAAACTGCCGGTTCCATCAACGCCGTCAATTGAGACTTAGAACAACCAGAAATCGCTTTGTTAAGAAGAGATCTCAAATCAGGAATTCGCTTATGGTTCGAAATTAGGAATTCAACGACATCGAAACCAACGAAGGAGATGAGCAACGAAGCGTCCTTGAAAACATGGCGGCCAGGTAGGGAGAACAAGCGGCGTAGGTCGTCGGTTTGAGCTTTTCCGATTGGAAGCATGGCGGATCGAACGGAGATTTTGTCCGGCGGAGTACTGAGAGGAAGCTTTTCGGATGATTTGCAGTAAATTGTGTAGGAAGAAGAGGAAAGGGGTGGGATTATGGAGAAATCTTGTGAAAATGAGAAAACAGAAGGATTGGATGTTGATAAACAAACTGCAACAGACATGGTGTGCATCAGATTGGTGAGACAGAAAGTTGCTGTACAATTTTCCCCTTTCATGAATGAAAATTTCACTTCCTTCACATCAGGCTTCACCAATCTGTCCATTGTTTGTTCCTTCCTTTGTTTCTTAGGAAAATCTCATAAGGGTCAGAGGCCAAGAGGCCAAATTCTTCAGCCTTCTTTGATGGAGATCACAAATTAACAAGACATAAGGAAATCAATGGAGAAAGGCAAAGGTATGAACACAGGAACAAATCTTTGTTTGAATTTCTTCTTGTTTTTTTTTTTTTTTGGTTTTCCACTTGATCTTTTACTGTTCAACTCTGAGATTAGAGAAGATTGGTTCTTGTGGGATAATCTATGGTTGGGATTAATAATTAGAAGTATCAATTTGATTAAATTATGGCAAGTTTGGTGGTTTAGGTCTAATTTGATAGAGACAGGGAATTTTTATCATTTTTTTTATTATAATAAATAAATATATCCAATCAAATTGTTCGACCATGATTTGTCACGCACAAACTTCAATTTTAAACTGCATACCTCTTACCACATATACGTTCTATAAAATGGAAGAGTTTGGGATGTTATTTTTTTGGCTCCCCACAAAGTCCCACAGTTAAAAGAGTCAAACATAAAATTGATTCATTTTAGTTGTGGCGCACGAATTCTTTGCACCAAACAAAACTCCGTTAGAGGTGTGCAACATTCGATTGGTGTTAAGAGAAAACCAATACCGACCAATGACACATTAGTTTTAACCCGTAGATTTTGGTTTGACTCGAGAAGGAGAGAGGAAGAGAGGGAGAAAGAAAATAATGAATGAGAAGAAAAGACAAAAATGTAAAAGGAAAAAAGAGAAAGAGATGAGAAAATATAGAGTAGGCACTGGTGGAAAGTACTCTCGACTTTATACTCTTTATATAACATAGAGAAAACCAATGTAATAACAATTAGTTGTAGTCAACGGTAACTGTAAGTGATCATGTGGACACATATAACTCATTGAGTACACTGATGTAAGTGGTCACACACTTTTTATGTGCAAACGATAATTTTGTTTTTGTCATATTTTTGTTTGTTAATACAACTTCGTTTTAACCAAATGACCATTTATTTTCATACGATGTGTTAGGTTCTTTCCAACCATGCTTATAAAGTAAGCAAAATATTAAAGCAATTTTAGTTTTAAATGATTTTGAATTTTCGTTTTGTTGTTAATGGAACGGAATCGCAAAAAAAAAAAAAAAAAACGTAGGAAACACATGGGAAGAGAAAATTTATATTGAGGATAAAACATAGTCAATAACAAACACGTTTTTAGTAAAGGTCATTTATAGAAACGTTTTTGCTTTTTTGGGTCATTTTGTGAAACTCTTCCCTTTAGGCTTTGTTTGTTTCCAAGAGATTTCAGACAAACATATAATATCACTGTTTTTTTACATAATTTTACTTTTTAAAACCAAGATATTATTATATGTGGAACTTTGAATCCCATATGACATAGGTTAATATCCTGTAAAAATATGAGATTTTTATATTTGGACGATTAGCAGTAAAATATAGCTTAATTAATTTATAAATTAATGTCAAATACTTATTACTAATATCAACCAATATTTTTACCATAAATATTTTATACTATCTTAACTATTTAATATAAATTATTATTATTGATTATTAATATTTAATTTAATTTAATTATATTTAGTTAAAAAGTATTCTTTTATTCTTTTATTTACTAAATAATTAATTAATATAACAAGAAATTTGTTTAGGTTAAATTTAACGTATCCCTAACATTTAGTTAAATAATTATTTATTTTTACTTCCTGAACACAAATATTTAACTTTCAAACATTAATTATCTTTTATATATATATTTAAAATTCAGACATTCAAATCTCATATATTTAATATTTATATCCATAAAATAATACATGTAGTCCAAATACTCAGTTAATTTTATATCTAATATTGGTTAAATAATAATAGTAAATTTCATATAAAAAAAGGTCATGCAAATATTTCTTTCATATTTCAAATTACTATTCACGAAAACAAAACGAAATTTAAAATATAGAGACTAAAATAATATATATATATATATATGTGTGTGTGTGTGGTCTAAAAGAAAGGACAAGAGAATGGTCTTAGTGTGTGTTGATTGGAAGATAAGGAAAAGATTCTTTGAAACTAAAATTTAAAAATTTTATTTAAAAAGCTTCCTTGCAAAATACTTTTCTATCTTTTAAACAATTATAGAGTGTACATCAAGTTGACTTCTTAATACTAATTTCTACTTGTTAATAAATAAATCGATCGATTAAATAATTAATTATAGTGTCGTAATATAACTGCGGTTAGAAATGGCAATAATACCGGTTTAAATAACTTTTAAAAATTATATTTTTTCTTTCCTGGTTAAATTTATAAAATTATTTTTTCTCTGTTCCATGGATGTGGTTAACATACTATTAGTAAACCACGTAGGTATGTGTGTCGATTTTTTCTTCTTTTTTAGGATTTCGATATTCTTTGTTTGACGTTTTCACGTAATAATTTTAACCACATTTGAAACATTTCATATTCATTATAAAGGTTGAGAATTTTGTAGGACCTCGTAAGATAACGATAATCAAAAGTTAGGTGTCACTATCAATGCATTTCTATACAAAATCACTATCAATTTACTAATGAAAAATGTATTTTGGGGTTGTGACATCAATTCTTGCATTAAATTAAATTAAACCAACCATATTAAAACATAATAAATTATAGAAAATACTTTATTATATCAAAAGAGATGGTACTAGCTTTGGATAATGCTTCTTTTTTCCTTTCAATTTTTTGTTTTTATTTTCATACAATTCATAAATTCACAAATCTATTTTTGGAATTGGAATGATTTTTCATGCATTTATTGATTGAATAGTATACGCTAATAATTTCTACGCTCACTTTTGTCCGATCAAGCTTAAATCAAACGATCATTTTCATTTGTTACATCCATATATCTAAGAAAAATGATGTATACATTCTCACATCTACAACATTCGTATTCAAACCTATTAAAATTTTGTCTATTTTTCAAGATACGATCGAGATAGATCCAATTCTATCAAGAGGTTAGTCTATCTCATGCCAAATATAGTACTTTTTCTCTAGTACAATAGTGGTAGGAAAATTCAAATTTACAGACCTATTAATCGTTACTATGTATTATATATCCGTCGAACTATGCTTACTCAACGAGTAAAGTGAAATATACATTATATATATATATATATATATATATATATATATATATTTAAGTTGACTTGTGTTTTGCAAATTAAAAAAAGTCAAATAAAATAAGAAAAATGAAGAAAATGCATATAAAAGAAGTATAAAAAAATAATAATAAGAATTATGCAACAAATGGGAGCATGTGAAAAAAGAGTGAATAGCAAACCAATATTGACAATTTGGGATTTAAAACATTATTATTGTATTTTTACTAAATAATTTTATGTTTTAATTAGTCAAAAGTCAATGATATTGAAGACTTAAAGTAAGTCATCATCAAAACAATTTTGATTCCTATAATACCTTATTTTGAAATTTTCAATATTTGACCACTTTTTTTTTTAATTAAGGAATGGAAATTACCTAAGTTTTAAAATATTCAAGTGGATTATTTATATTAATTTCGATAAAATACAATTTTTTTTAAAAAAAAATGAATTTAGTCTTGATGTTACCGTTTGTATAGTTCAACTCTAGTTAACATGTATTTTTCGCTTAAATTCAAATGTTAAAATCTCGCATGTAAAGGTGACAATTTCACTAGTTGAGTTGGTAAAAATATACCAACCAAGAAATAAAAAAAATACCAAACTAACACCATGCAAACCTCAAATGCTAGAATCGTCCTTGACACCCTTGTCGTCACACGCAACTATGGACGTGAATAAAGAGGCTAGCTTATAAATAGCTTCATAACCAACATACGAACGAGAGTGAGTAATCCCTAAAGTAATCCTTAGTTGAACTAGAGACTTATTGCACTAATGACATCAGAATATATTAGATTCAACACCACATTGGTCAAAAGTTTCTTACGCATGCATGTTAACTTGAACAAGATCGGAAGTGAGACGAAGGTCAAAGCCACCGAACACCAACTTTCCCCATAATAATAATTATAATAAATAATAATAATAATAATAAATAATAATAATAGTTAATTGACTAATTTTTAGTTTTATAAACGATGAAAAATATATGAGTAAAACAAATGAATGTTTCCATTTGTTTAATGGGCTCAAAAGCTTTGACAATGGCCCAAAACGTACGTATTTTCCGCCGGCCCTAACAAACACAAAATTGTCGTCCCAAATCCATTTTTCCAAATTTAAAACAAAAAACCCACTAATTAATTTTATAAAAATATGAAGAAAAAAATAATGATAATTTGTCTAGAGATATTTTTGAAAATTTTACAAGAAACAAATAATTATAACTAAAAATTTACAAATATAACAAAATATCACAATATATTTATGATAGACGACTACAATCTGTGTCTATCGTGATACAGATAAACACAGACATTAGTCTATCGCGGTTCATCGTAAATAGATTTTATAAATATTTTGATTAATTTTGTTATATTTAAAAATAGTTTTAATTAGGGATTTGGTTGGTGAGAAAATTGGGTGGGGGAAGTGGTGATGATAAAGCAAACACGTGATTCATTTGTTTATCTTTAAGAAGGAATATTCTTACAATATGAATAACCCCAATCATCCCTTCTTATGCCTTTTTTATATTCATTGTACAATTGTTTGTTGGGTAATTCCTTTAATGGCCCTTTCTTTTTCCTTTTTTTTTGAAAATTAACCCTATTTTGCAAATATACCCCTCCCATTTCTCATACATTGTATCAACATCCATATAACCTTTCATATATATATATATTTAATTTACATCTTTTTTCCATATTCAATGGTTAATTTTTTTAATAATAAAAACCCTAACTTGGATGGTGAAGGTTCAAAGAACATGGATTTATTTCATTATTTTACTTTTTATTAAAAAAAAAATAAATAAGAATTTCTTTTCTCAAACATTGATTCTAGAGTTTGATTATTTATTATTGTTTATAATGTGATTGTAGTTCAAAAGACTACAATTCAAATGTGGACTTAACCATATGATTTGCTTTTCACTTAATTTATGGAGAAATTGTCTCCTTTTATGTTAAATGATATCTTTAAAAATTAGGGTTATATTTTAATTTAATATTCGATCATATATTCCATCCAAATTTATTTAGCTTTCACGGGGTTGTGACTCGTATATATTATTGTTATGTGGTACATGCATCTCTTCGATAGAGAGATTTCTCAAACATAACCGATGTAGTTCTCTTTAATCAAATAACAATGTCTAACAAACATACCTAATCTGAATATTTTCGAGCATCCTTACAAATTCTCTTGTAAAATAAACATGGTTATATAACCATCTCCAACATGTACAGTTTCAAGAATCTACGATTCAAAATATCTGAAAGATCTACTACCGTGATTTCTAACAAACGATCGCTTAATGTTAAAATAGTAGAAGATAGAACGTGTATACAAACTAATAGAAATCAAAATAGTACATTGTAGAGATTAAAACTTACTTCTTATCAATTATTTGGTGTGTGCAAATGAAAGGGACAAACAAATGGGAAAAAAAAAAGAATAGCTTCAAAAACCCTCGAGCCCTTTGATTATTTAACCAAAGTGATTTGAAGGAATTGTCTTTTAAAAATTAAGATCTAACGAGACAAGGTGTTGCATGACCATTTATGAGTATTCAACATTTCTTAAATAGTCATACTAGAAGTTAAAAATGGTGTGGTTTGTGGGACGAGTACCCTTAATTTTGTTGCAAGACTAAATTTAAAAGCCGTTAATAGCTTATGGACACCCTATTGAAACATTAGGTATTGAATGAGACAAGACGACTAAATAAAGCACTTTGAAATATCTTTCATGTATACATAATAAAATAATGAAAAAATATAAACGATAAATGTTAAACTGAAATAGTTGAGATCTCGAATATCTTATCTCCACTTAATCAAGAGATCAAACATATCAAAATAAAAAGACGAAAAGATGAACATTCATTAGTGAAGAAAAAAAACATTAAGAATAATAAAAGAAAAGAAGGAAAATGAATGAAGCCATGTGAAGTCATTATTATCATAGGAGTAATAGTACATAATGCAACTAATTAAAAATAAATAAATAAATAAATAAAGAGGGGTACTTTGGGAATTTGAGAATATATTCAAATTTTACATTTTTTGTTTTTTTAATTTTAAAAAATGAATTTAGAACATACACGTAAATGTATAGGAATTGTTTAATATTAATATTAATATTATTTATTTTGTCCATTAGCTTTACAACACGACATTATGTTATTAGCCAATAAAAAAAGCTCTATCAATTGTTCCAAATAAATAAATAAATAAAATAATAAAATAACCCACTTGTCCGATTCAAACGACAAGACAAACTCCATAATAAATTTTTTAATTGTTTTTATTAATTATTATTTTTTATTTATATTTTTTTTAAGTCGGCTGCCTTGTCTTTTAAACCCTATTAGGAGACACCTACCATTTGCAATTAATATTCCTTCTTTTATTATTTTTTTCATTTTATCCTCTTTTTTTTCGGGTTTGAATAATTTTTATCCAAGAGTTCTATCATAATTTCCATCCCTAATGAAAATTATAGGAAAAATTCGGTGTTTCTTAGAATTGGTCCAGTCAATTGAGCTGTTCGGATAATAATCGAGATCGAACTCTGCTTTATGTCCCTACAAGAAAAGAGGACAGGAATCTAATTCAAGAAATCCTTAGGTGATTGATGCACTCGAGTTGAAAACAACCATCACTTGACATTACATATAACTAAAGAGATAAACAACCTCATTCAACGACTACATATGAGAAAAGTGAGTACTCTTCAAATAAAACCTTATTTTTTTGTTTGGTTAGCTGAATCATACATTTTCTTTGCTAGCTTAGGTATTGAAAGCATGGTAAGTTTGACAAGAGACCGATGTGAGTTTCTCTTATGTAAGTCAACTTAGAACTTAAGACCAGACTGAGAGAAAGGGAGTAAAAGTCAATACCACGAAGGGCTTGCGACAATATCAAGAAATGATAAGATCCAAGCGTGCCAACAAGTGTATTATTGTGAAGATGTTTCTGAAATGATCTAATAGAAAGTTCGTGTTGAAATTATAAACTTAAATTTGACTAATCCTACTAAATATGGAATTAAATTAGTATGGTTAGAGTAATTGGGGATTTTTTTATTGAATGAAATTGCTCTTTTAACTTTCTATATTAAAATTAATAATTCCTCCGATTGAAAGTAAGAATCTTTTTTTCTTTTTTCTTTTTTTTTTCTTTGAGATTCTTCATTTAAAATATGAATGTAAAACAGAAAAGGTTCCCTTTTGGGTGGAGAGAACTCCAACCATATTCTTCCTCTTTCTTTTATTATTCCACCTCTCATTTAACATATATACACATGTATATACGTACATATATACATGTATATACACGTGTATATACGTACATATATACATGTATGTAGGGATGTAGAAGAGCAATACTTAAGTGTAGTTTAAGTGTAGTTGTGCAATCGAGGTGGCAGAGCATTTCATCTTCTTTCTTTTAAACCATAATAATAATAATAATAATAAAAAGAATAACAAGTTTTTTGATGATTTTTTTAAAGTTGACACGTGTCAACATTTCATTGAATGCAGTAGAGGATGCGTCCAATCTTTTTCAAATCGAAAACTTTCATGCAACCTTTGCAATAACGGTAGTTATAATTTTTAATACAACAACTACGAAGATAAGGATCGGGACTTCGAACTCTAGAACTGGAAGATCATACTAATTTTTGTTGGAATAAATTCACTTTAGCAATAAGAGTAATTATGTCATAATGTTCTTTTAGTCCCTGTATTTTTAATTATTCAAATTGAGCTTACGTACTTTTAATAAATCTACGATTTTAATCCGTCAAAGTTATCTATAATCAAAATTGGTTAAATGAATGCGATAATTTTCAAACGAGTAATGACATTTCATGAATGTATTTCCATAATTGATAAAATAAATGATAATAGAAACTCTTTAATTTTCTAAACAAAAAGACATCATCAACAATTAATAACATAAACAATTAGGTCTATTAAAAGAACAAGGAATTACAAACATTAAACTAAATCAAAAGTATACAAATTAAAATGGTATTTTAACTTAATAATTATATAATTACATTTTTAACTTTAGTTTCAATTGAAAAATTCATCAAATATATCTAACTTTAATTATAAGAATTAAGAAAAAAAAAACAACCCAAAATAATAATGTTGCAATCCAAAATAATGGTAGCCTTATGACATGTGTAGGCATTTGAACCAAAATAATGTCTTCATAATCCACCCAAATTTATCAAATTCTTTTTTATAGAAATTAAATATAAAACCCTAAACTTTAAAGTTGAATTATATGAATTAGGATTAGTAAGACCCTAAATTTATTTAAGTGAATCAATTTTAATTTTTTATTAAATTTTCGTCTGATAATTGTTAATGCATATTCACGTCTAAAAGAAAATAAACTTAAATGGATTATTGCAATAACTTTTCATTAGAATGAGTAGCTTCTACCATATTATCTTAGTTATTCTTTCGACTTAAATTTATTTAAGTGATTTTGAATTTTAGTTTAAATAAAATTATGTAAAAAGAGTCATAGATTATTTTTAGTGAATAATCTAAATTGGGTCACTAATAAAAGTTTATAATTTAAATTGATATACTTATCATTTTTTTTTGTATATATAATTATTAGTTAACATTTTATTTAAAAATTATGCCAAATTAGTATGGATTCAATTTACATTCTTAAATACAGGAATTGTATCAATTCACGGCCTCAACAAGAACAATGCATTACATTTAACATCCACGAACCTAAGTTTACTTATTACATTTTATTCAAACGTCTCGTACCAAAAAAATAAAATGTATTATAAATCTTCTTCACTTTTATACGATGCATGTAGAGTACTATATATGCAAGTTGTTTAGACGTATTGAAATTTTATATCAAATCTAGATTACGTCTTTTTTAAAAGTCGAAGATTTGATATGTCGTTCGAAAAAAAAAAAAAAAGAAAGATTATATTTTAAAAGGACGACGATAAAGATGAGAATCGAGATAACACACGTCTACGTGAATTGGAAATTGAAAGGTTTGAATGTATTATTGGAAGAAAAGATTGGGAAGCTAAGATTTAATAATGACATGTACCAAACCAATAGAGTTAAAAAAGAGAATGGACCCCATAATAATGGGTTATGGGATGAAGAACTAAATGCCAAAACTAACATGGAATAATCAAACTTTCCAAGAACCTATCTACAATATTTTGTGTTTAAATTTATTTTTTTTTCTTTTTAAATCATTAAATTATTAAATCAAAATTGGCCAAATAAGTAACAATACATTTCATGTTTTAAAAATTTCATCTCGTTTAGTTGGTGATCTGAAAATTATTTTGAAAAACAAATTCTTATTTTTTTCTGTATTCGAACACGTTTAGTTCCAATTGAAAACTTTGAAATTTGGATTCAAAATTCAAAATTTATGTTTGGTTGTGAATTCGAAAAAACAATAGTATATCAAAGGTTCACAATTTTTAAAAACAAAGAAAATTACAATTTATTTGTTTTCGAAAATAAACTATTTCAAGCGTTGTTTTTAGAAATCGTTTTAAAAAACATGTATACCAAATGAAACCTTATAGTCTGAAGATGAATTTTATTATTTTTTTTTTTGGAAAAGTCAACCATTGATATTTTAAATTTTATTTTAAAATATAAAAACTGAATATGAAAAATTAGAAAGTATGCTGATTAAAATTGGACAAGTTTGGAAATATGGGAAATAAATGATCATTTTAATTAAACAAATAATTAAAAATAACAGAAGAAAAAAAAAAGAAACAGATAAGGATGATGAAGAAAGGATGTTTGCAGTGTGACATTAAAAAGATGGGGATAAAAGGGAAATTTCCAAGAATAATTAAAAAAAAAATAATAATAAATAAATAAAGATTATTTAATTATTTAATTAATGTTTATTTTTAATTTTATAATTTAAAATGGAAGTGGAAAGAAAAAGGTGGGTTTGACCAAAATGGGAGAAGAAGCCAAGGAGGCTTCCTAGTTGTTGACCTAATTCACTAAATGCCAAATCCCCTTTTGTGGGCTGCATTTTTTTTTTAAATCATTAATTTAACTAAATAAATTCCCTACACACATCTTTAATTAAACATTTAAATATAAATTATTAGATTTATTGTATACAATACAATGACCAATTTATTTACAAATATAACAAAACTAACTAATTTTTAAATATTAACTTCAAGAATTTAAAGTGAATATTCGGAGATTGGTTAAAATAATAAATTTTGAAATTTAAAGATCAAATAGAAAGAAAACATAAAATTCAAGGAGAAAAGTACAATATATTTTATTTTAAAATATGACATCAAAATTACGAGTGTGAAGTTCGAACTTAATTAAATTGTCGTTAGAGGATGGAAATTTTGTTAGAAATAAATGATGTAATAAGTGTTTATCCAAACTTTGAAATGTCAATGTGTGTGTTTTTTAGGATAAAATTTCATTTGTGTTTAGATGCTATTTTGGTCCCGACGGTTGGAATTTATTTAATATTTTTTTAGTACGATATTTATTTTATAGTTGGGCAACAAATTAAATAGTAACTTCATTTAAATTAATTAATCAACCGACATATTGTATCGTCTTAATTATGAGTCATAGCTTTTTCATGTAAAAGCGTGGTCTGCTGACTAGAAACCAACTCATTGGTTACACGAAATTATCACAATAGCCTATCAAATTATTCATATATATAATTTAAATCTAATAATCATTTCAATCATTTTAAACATATTCATTAACTATCAAAAACAAAACTTAAAATTTAAATATAACGTTTGTACAATAATGATAAAAAATATATGAAAATGTTCATTTGGATGCAGTTTATAGCATCGATGGATTAGTATAGGTTTAGGGACTCAAGCACTCCTAAACTTTATACTCGTTATATAATATATACACATAAAACTAACTTTGTATCAATATAAACCAGCCCTCTTTAGACTGAGGTTAAAGTTTTAATTTTTAATAGCGGGACCCAGTAATTAAAAGCTAAAAACAAAGCAAGATTTAGAATAATTAATTAATTAATTAATTTTTTTCAAATAACAATAAATATAGTCAAAGTCAAAAAATATATTTATATATATTTGAAAAAAAAAAGAAAAAAAAGAAGAAGAAGAAGTTGAAACTAACACGACAAAGAGTTTGGTATAAATAATTGTGTTTTATTCGGGTGTGTGCGCGGCACATGCTCAACCACACTCACTACACGACAAATTATACATCCAATTGTTCAACCACTAACCTCTTTCCAAAACTCCTTTTTCTTTTTTTTCTTTTTTTTTTCCACGCACTTTATTTATTATTTATTTTTATATTGTTTATTTTAATTTTCTTGTGTTTCAAGTAATTCATCTCAGGTGAATCTTTCTATATTTTGTAAATATTTATGATGTAGTATAGGTTAAAATATCTATCATCCTCTTAATTTTGATCAATTTTAAAACTTAGTTCATTGGAATCATGAGTTGACCCAATGGTAAAAATGAGTCATAGTCTCGATAAAATGTCTAAAAGGTCAAGGTTCAACCCATGGTGATCATCTACTTAGAAATTAATTTCTTACGAGTTTGTAATGTTGTAGGGTTAGACTGGTTGTCTCGTGAGATTAGTCGAGGTACACATAAGTTGACCCGAACACTCATAGATATAAAAAAATGATTTGAAAATATCAGCAATAAGGCCAAATTGAAAATTTTAACATAGATAAAACACTCTCTTAAAACTTTTTCACCACTCACACTTTTTTCGCCACTATCCAATTAAATAATACAAAAATGGAATTTAACTAAACTCAATACATCCAAATTTAACACATTATAACCCTACCCCTTTTTAAAAGTATATAGTAGCTGATTCCTATTCTTTTTAAATGTAGAAACTCATGACTTTTCTATTTCCTTCAAACACGAAATTTCATTCCTCGACCATTTTACCAAAAAAACCCTAACATGTTAAGAAATTGTTATTACATTACTTAGTTGGATGATTTATGATCAAATGAGAAGGGTATAGTTGTCATTTTGTTAAGCTAATGGTGGATTAATTTGATTGTTGTTTGGTAAAAAGTTGGATTGGAATAAGTTGAATAGCTTGTATACCTAATTATGGAAAGTGTCTTCTTTTTGAATTTAAGATGCATTTGATCACATGGGATAATGTTGGGTTTGAGATAAGGTTGTTTTTTTTTTAAAAAAAAATCAAAGTAAAAATTAAATGTGTCCGTTCATCAATATATCTATTCATCTTTCAAATTGGCACTTTAAATTTGATTTTAAATCGAGATATTTTTAGGTCAGAATGTCGTACTTTTACAGACTTTTAGAAGAAGCAGATATGTCTTGTTCATTTATTACTCTTGTTCACTTTTAAATAAATAAAATCAAATTTGTCTACGTAAGTGTTTGACACAACGATATTGATATAACATCCGTCCCTAGACGTAAGATAATATAGTATATAAAAGTAGAATTAGTGGATAACTCAACTCCGTAAAATTTGTATATAATTCCAAAAAAGAAAAAAAAAAGAAAAAGAAAAAAGAAAGATTGAAGTACACAAATCAATGTCTGCAAGGAATGTACCTTAGTATTTCCCTTCCCATCTCGTTTATGTTTTGTCAAACTCTTCCTTCTCTTTTGCATCGTGATCTTCCCGCCCCAATCTAAAAAGCCCCTAATCCAACGGTTCAGATCATCTCTCTCCGCCTCCTTCTTTATTAAAAAGAAAAGAAAAAGTATTTTCATGGCATTTTTTTAATTAATAATTATATTCTTAGTTTGACAATAATTTTACGACTTAAATACATAATAATTTAGTTATACATTTTTAATTTTATTTAATTTGTGTGGTGAGAATTGCTTTATTAAGAATTAGTTAATGTTTTTTTTTTTTTGTGTCGGTGATTGTTTAATATATCAAAGATTAAAAAGTGTTTATAAACTAGTGACAATTAAATTGACGGGGAATCGTAACAAATAATACGGTTGAGTTTTCGTCTTATAAAATTAACATGTTTTTTGAAAAATTGTTCTCGATCCATTTTGAATAAAATTGACTATCGAAATTTCGTTAAAAAAATTAAAACATTTCAACTTAATGATTATTTTGGGTATTTACGGTGCATCTCATCAGAGATTACATCAAGATTCTAGAAAATTTTCAAATCTTCTTAAATCTATTATATTTTTAATTTTTTTTTTCAAATTTAGGTCTTCTGCCAAATATTATATCCAATAGGTAATATTTTCTAAAATTGTATATAAGATTTGGTCTAAGATTTGAAAATATTTGAAAAAGGTACTAGAATCTCAGCTTAATTTCTACTTACATGTAGCATGCTTAAAACAATCTATAAGATGGAAAAAGAACCAAATGTTAGCAATTATTTTCACTTCGTGATAAACTGATAAAAATTGTTTGAAACGATTCGTAAAAAAGGTACTAATTAGGTAGGACGAAAACTCGAAATGCTCTATTTTGGACCATTTTTCCTAAATTGTTGCCGCTAATTGGTTAATAACTAAATTATTATAAAAATGACCACATGTAGACTAAAAAGTTAGTGGCTAAAGTTGAATTAAATTTGTTTTTTGGATTATTGACTAAATAAACCATTAATTACTCTTGTTTTAACCATTGACTAAATTTGTTGAAAATATTCGTACTGCATTTAATAAATTAATTCAATATTCATCACAAACTTTCGATTTTCTTAAATAAAACTCTCAACTTATTTGAATATTTCAATTTCTATATTGCTTCTGCAATTTTTGTCCATATATCTGCTATCTAAAAAAAACCCAATAAAAATTAGATAAATTATTGCAAATAATAAAATTGCAGTAATATTTATAAAATAGAACAAAATTTCAAATTCTATCGTAATAATAAACACTATACTGAAATTTTGCTATATATTTTTAAAAATATATTTTTATTTATTTTACTATATTTCAAAATATTTTTAAACATTATAAGTTCGATCACGACACAAATTAAACATTGCCAACTTTTACAAAATTATGCTGTGATTATTTTTTTACAAATATATATATATAATGTTGTTTTTCCAACCGAATTAAATTTCAAATGTTTTATAATTCATTAAATTCAAACGAGAATAGTTTTTTTTAACCATTTTTGGAACAAAACTTGTTAATTAATTAAGAGTTTGCAACATTTATCTATATTTAAGATGCACACTACAAGAAATATGGGCTTCAGTGATAAAATATTTGTGGCAATTTTAATTCCGTAGTATAGTTAGTGACGATTTTCAAATTTCGTCTCTAACAATGTGATGATTGTACGATACACCACATATTTGTGTGTTTGTTTAACATCGGTGCAAAGATGATGTGACGATAAATGATTACGTTGCAAATTCTTGTGACGAATTGGGCGGGAGGTTTAATGCTTAAGGTTTGTGACTATTTTAGTTTTAGTTGCAAGTTGTGATGAAATTGTGTTTAGTCGCAAATTAGATTTCACTTTTTTTACACCAATTTTTTAAAATTTTCATAAAATAGGGTTCACTTTTCACTTCTCACGATCAACTCCCCTTTCATCCTTTTCACGAAATTCACCAAGCGTCGCCGTTGTCTTCACGACATCAACTGCTTGTCGTCGTCATAAGACGGTGAATCCAAAAAACGTTGTAAAATGCAACGAACAATCGAATGTCGCATAATGCAACAAACAAACAAAACATCGCATAATGTGACAAATTACCAAACATCGCACTGTGCAACAAATGACACAGCGTCACATCATGCAACATTCCTTATTTATCACATGAATATGCAACTTTTATCAATTCGTTGCACAGTGCGACGTACACAACAAATCGCTGCAAAAAAACTATCACTGACTTGTCTCTAGAGACAAATGTCTGTGACATAATTTTTCGATGCTAGAAATTGTTTGCCACGAAAAAGTAGAATTTGCAACGAATATTTTGGATCACTAAGGTCCATATTTCTTGTAGTGATAATTACATTATAAAATTAATTATTCCTTCAATTTTCCTTTCAAATTAAATATTTAAAACATAATTTGACTCTTTAGCTTTTTACAAACTTTATTCCAATACCTTTTAACTTTTAAAAGGTTTGTTTTTTAGTCTTCAAATCTTTATAAACTATTTTTGTCATCACTATGGTTTGGTTGTGTGACTTTTGAATGTACATTAATACGGTGGGTATATGTATGTAATATGAGCATTTAATGTGCATAAACTAATTTTGTTTTTATTTATTTTTTTTAAAATCAACAACGAAGTAAACATTTAAATTAAGATTATTATTATGTTATGTACTGCAACTAAAATAGATATCCACGTGCGATGTTTGATAATCATTTTATACTTTGTTTTAAAAAATTATGCACGGTCTTCTTTCAATTTTGAATTTTCTTTCCAATACTTTATTTAAAAAGAATTATATTCTTGCTTAAATTTGAAAAAAAAAGAAGAAGCAAAAACTAGCTTTTATTTCCTTTTTTCTTTTGTTTCTTTTCTTTTTTAGTTTTCAATACTTTAATTTATTTACAATTATTATATACGTAGTATTGCAAATTTACAATTATAGCAAAATTTTACTATTTATCAAAGTGTATACGTAGATAACGAAGGAAAGAAAACGATATTAAAATGTTTGAAAAGAAAATCCAATCAATCAAAAGGATGAAAGGACAGGATGAGTACACGTGTCAGAGGGAGAGAAGAAGGATGGTTTTATTATTATTATTTTGTTTCCATGAGAGGATGGGTGGGACCCAAGAGAAGTAGAGTTGGATAAATGGTAACAAAACAAAACAAAACAACAACAAACAACTTGTTTTGTTTTTTCTTCCTTTCTCTACAAAGAATAAAAGACCGATGATTATAAAAACCGGACCCACTACCTAATGCCACGTGTCCTTTGCCCATAAGATTTTTTAATATTAATATTTTTTTTTTTTTTATAAAAAAAACCCCCAAAACGGGGCTCTAGAATAATACGACAAAATCTGAAGCCCACGTTACAACTTTTCAAACATTTTAAATTAAAAATTAAATAAAAAAAGTAAAGCAAAGCCTCCTATCAGATTCTGACAAAAAACATGCCGTCACGCGCTTTGTGAGAACACGACAAAACACGTGTCACTCTCAGTGGCGTTTTCGTTATTTAAACAAAACGGTAAAGGGCACTTTCGGAAATTACAAAAAAGAGTGTCGAAACGGAACCCCTTGTCGCCACGTGCTTTGGCGTTGGACGCACGCACCAAAACCCTGTCTCCACCATTTTTCCTTTTTAATTAATTAATTATTAAACATATTAATTATCAAACATATTAATTATCGAAAAGAAAAATGTGTTATTTTTCATATGCCTCTTGTTTTATGTAGTTGACCGACCTAGTACAAGATTAGACGATAGGACATTACAATATAAAGTTGTCAAAGAAATTTGGTCATACATAGTTAGGTGGCTTAGAGGGAGATGATATATATATATATAGTTCCAGTAATATCCGGTTTCTTTTTTTACTATATTGTTGTGTTCGTTTTTTTATATTGTCTTTAGCGATCTCATTGTTATTTGAACAAGTTGAAGTAGTTTTTGTTACATTGATGTTCAAATAATAAGGCGTGTTTGAGACTGAGGGTTGATTATTATAATTGTATATTATTATAGTTGAGTTATAGTAGTTTGTGTTTGAGGAATAGATTATTTAGTTTGAGTTATAATAGTAAAAACTACAGTAAATAATAAAAATAATTATGAATAATGCGCAAATGAGGGTTTTGAAATAATGTTGATTGTAACTAATTGAGAGATACAAAATAGTATTTACTGTAGCAAAATGTGGTTATTATATTATTAGTAATGTTTTTGTCTCAAACGTCATCCTAACGAGTATATTCATGATTTTGAGATGGAAGATACGTGAGAGAGTAGTGCAACTCACTTTTTATTTTTATTGGACTAAATACTCCGTTTGGACTTTATGGGATTTGATACAATATTAGATAATACGAAGTTCTATCTCAAAACTAATTAACAATAAGAAGAACAATTCAATTAGCTTATAGGAAGTGTCCGTAGGGTTTTTTGATTTTTTTTTCAGTGCGAAATTTTCAACATGCATAACGCATTACATTTATAAAAAGCAACACCAAAACTACACCATATATAAAATTAAACATATTGAACATGTGAAATAAATCAATGTCATCATCTTAAATAAACAAATAAAATTTTAGCTCATAAAGTTAATTACTCAAACAATGTCGACTATTAGTGTCACAGATAACCCTACTTTTATCGGGAAGAATTTTTACTTGCAAATATTGAAGTTCTCATCGAATATATTATTTTTGTTGTGAAGGTTGTTAACATTACTCATTTTCTTCCTCATATCTCTCGAAAGAGAAACAAATCTGTTAATGCTATCACAACTCTGACCTCCTCTCAAGATTACTCTTTTGTTTGGAAAAATGTTTTTTAAGATTAGTGTTATTCTCCTGCTTTCGAAGGATGTTTCACGTGGTTGATTAAAAATAGAAATAAAAATAGAAAAATAGAAAATAACCCTTCATTGTTATAGTCAAAGAAACATAAGAACAAGTCATGTTAGGTAACATCAAAGTTTTAGGAATCCATCATTTTGAGATGAAGAAAAAACAAAAAAAAAAAAAAAAAAAAGAAAAAAAAGAAAAAACAAAAAACAAAAAGGACGAATCCTCTCATATCAATGGAACTAACAATTCAATCAAAATCAAAATAGACTGTACCAAAATTTACTTAATGCCCTAAAAAAAAATTAAACACTAACTACATAATTAATCAAACTATTAGCTTAATTATCCAATAAATCAACTCAATTTTATTATGGTGACCATTTGTGTTTTGTTTTAAATACTATTTTTTTTTTTAAATTGTGTACTAGAATTAAAATATAAAGTAGACAACTTTGTAAGACAATAAAATAGCAAAAAAGAGAAAGAAAAAGTATATTACAAATCAAATTAGTTTTATTTAATTAATTATTTAAAAATTATTGTAAATCATAAAACTGTTGAAATATAATATAAAATATAACAAAATTTTAGATTTTAAACACTAATATTCGATTTCAATCTTCGATTTCAATTAGTCCACTTTATACATTAATAACTCATTTAAAATTAAATTGTTATGATAAATTAATAATCATAAATTTAACCTTATTCAATTTCATGTTCAGACATGAATTCGGTTCCGGTTACGTCGATTTAAACATAATTCAATAAAGCATATATCAATATGTTCTAACAAAAAGACAAAGTCTATAAATTTAGCATACTTTTTAAAGATTTAAAAAAAAAAGAAAAAAAAACCCCAAGAAAACCTTTATTTATTTTTCAAAAAAAAAAAAAAAAAAAGAAGAAGAAGATAGGATAAAATTTTAAAAAGTAGATTTAAATTGAGAAATAATTAAAAACAAAAATAATATTGGCATCCATAATCTATGGGATGACTCCCAAAAAAATAAAAAAAATAAAAAAGGAATTAATGTAAAAGAACCAAAAAAGTCCCAAAATGGCTCTGACATTTGCCATTAGCCCATTCTTCCGTTCGAACCTTTCCATTTTCATAACATTGACTGAGCTCCATAACCCATTTTCCTTCTTTCTTTCTCTCTTCTTCTTCCTCAAGAACAAAACCCACATTTTAAATTTTGAGTAAAAGGAGAAGAAAGATGAAATCAAGAAGAAATTTGTGATTTTTTTTTTTTTTTGGAAACAGAGGAACCCCATTTGAAATTTTTGTTTAATTTTTTTTTTTACATATACATATATTGGAATTGAAATGGTAGGTCCCTTATGAACAGTTTAATTCGGCCGCCCGATTTGTCGTCTCTCTCGTCTCCGTCCACCACCGTCGTTTCCTTTCTCTCCCCTTTGCGATTTTGACCATCAAACACTCTCTCTCTCTCTCTCTCTCTCTCTCTCTCTCTCTTTTTCTCTCTCCCTCTTTGTACTTTGTCTTTCTTTTATTTCTCTATTATCCTTCCCTTGATCTCCCTGCCTTTCTGAGCGCTCTCTGTTCCTCTTATTTCTGAAAGGAGCCGTCTCTTCAATGTCCAGTGAAGAACCCAAAACGAGGAATCAATCAGAGAGAGAGAGAAAAAAGGGAGAAAAGGGTCTTGTTTAACTTCAATAGAAGTACTGTCAAAAGGGTTTTGTTTAACTTCAATCATCGCTTTAGATTGATTGAGGAACTTGGAGAAGAAGCGGGGTTAAGGATTGGGGTTGAAGGGTACAAACCCATTTTGTTGTTTGTTTGTGTTGTTATGGGAATCAGAAGTTTGTTGATGCTTCTTTGAGTGAAGATCACTGCCTCTGTTCTTAACCCTTGTTTGATTTTTGGGTTTTGGGTGTGCAGAAAGGAGGGGGAGATGGCTGGGAGTAATGAAGTCAACCTTAATGAATCTAAGGTACTTTACTTCTGCTTCTTTTGTTTCTTAATCTGTATTCATTTTTATGCCTATTTGCTAGATTTTGAATTGGGGTTTAATGGTTTCATTTATGGGGTCTCTTCTATTTTTTCTTTTTAAACTTTTGCTTTGCTTTTAATGGTTATGATTTTGGGTTTTCAAGCTTCCTTGCTTGTTTGCTGAATTTTGGGTAAGTTTTTGTGTTGAAGATTTGAGCACTTAGTTTGACTTGTGAGGAGTTCCTTTTTTCCTTTTTCTTTGGAGACTTTCTCTTATTTATTACTAGACTGGGTTTGAATTATATGTGATTTGTTCTTGGTTAACAATGTAACTGGTGAGAGTATATTTCTGCTATGTTTTGATTCTTTCTTCCCATTTCTTCCAACTTCTACTTGTGAGTTGTGAGTTTTCTTCTGTTGGAAAGTGAATGGTGGAGGATTTTTAGTTGCATTTGGTGAAACAAGTGCTTGGAGATAATATCTTTGTTCTTCAGAATAATCATGTTCACAATTGATATTTACTTGGTTTTATCTGATTTTGTCTCTTTGTCTTCTTGCTCTTTCACCGTCTCTTCATTGTGTGAATCTCTTGTTGTTGCAGAGGGTTGTTCCACTGAATACATGGGTGCTTATCTCCAATTTCAAGCTAGCTTACACCATCCTCCGCCGTGCGGATGGAACATTCAACCGTGAGTTAGCCGAGTATCTCGAGCGTAAAGTTCCAGCGAATGTGTTTCCGGTTGATGGGGTTTTCTCGTTTGATCATGTCGATCGAGCTTCTGGCCTTCTCAACCGAGTTTATCAGCTGGCCCCGGAAAATGAAGCTAAATGGGGTATCATTGATCTTGAGAAGCCTTTAAGCACTACAAAAGTTGTTCCTGTCATTCTGTTTTTTCATGGTGGGAGTTTTGCTCATTCATCTGCCAACAGTGCTATCTATGACACCTTTTGCCGCCGGATTGTAAGCGTTTGCAAGGCAGTTGTAGTCTCGGTTAACTACCGGCGATCGCCCGAACACCGATATCCATGTGCTTACGAAGATGGCTGGGCTGCTCTCAAATGGGTTAAATCAAAAACATGGTTGCAAAGTGGGAAGGATTCTAAGGTTCACGTGTATTTGGCTGGAGACAGTTCTGGTGGCAACATTGCTCATCATGTTGCAGTGAGGGCAGCCGAAGAAGACATCGAGGTACTAGGCAACATCCTTCTTCACCCAATGTTTGGCGGCGAAAAGAGAACCGAATCGGAGAAGAAACTCGACGGTAAATACTTTGTAACCATTCAAGACCGAGATTGGTACTGGAGAGCTTATCTCCCTGAAGGAGAAGACAGAGATCATCCAGCTTGTAACATTTTTGGCCCCAAAGCCAAAAGCCTTGTAGGACTTGACTTCCCTAAAAGTTTAGTTGTCGTCGCCGGTTTGGATCTAATGCAAGATTGGCAACTTGCATATGTGCAAGGCCTAAAAGACTCCGGTCACGATGTGAAACTCCTCTTCCTCGAGCAGGCGACAATCGGGTTTTACTTCTTGCCAAACAATGAACATTTCTACTGCCTAATGGAAGAGATAAACAACTTCATCAACCCTTAACTGTTAATACAACCAGTTAACTTTACAACCCAAGAAAGAGGAAAAAGAAAAAGTAAAAAAAAAAACAACAAAAAAACAAAAGCTGCCACACCTAACAGAAGCTTTGACATATATATGACTTGGGTTTCTTTTCTTCCTTTTGTTGTAATGCTTTGTAGTTATATATATATGATATAATATGATATATATATATATATATATATATATATATATATATTTACTTACAATATTTTACCACTTATGGTACTTAATTAACATCTTGAGGTTCTGCTTCTTTGCTGCTGCTGCTGCTTATTGATAGTCAGGAGCTAAGTGGCCAAATTTATAGAGCTGAGATGAGAAGAATGAAGAGTCTGAAAGAGCAGAAAGTTCAGATGCCATAAATCCCAAAAAAGTTTGCCTGCCTGACTCTTCCAGCCATCAAACAAAGTGAGTGTGTGAAGTGTAGGTAGGGGTAAATTTTTGTTGGTTTATCAATGTTTTGAGGAAGAAAAATATGGGCATTTTGATTGATTAGCACTAATTTTTCACAAACTAAGGTTTGGAGTATGGTCCATCTTGTTTGTGAATTGTATGTTATACTTGTGGATTTAGATCTAAAATATAAAGGTTTTTGTTTGTGTACTCCTTTTTTTAGCTCTCTCTCTCCCTCCCTATCTTCTTCTTCTTCTCCTTTTTTCTTTTTTGCTTCCTTTTTTATTTTATGTTATTTCATTTTATGGGTGTTTGTGTGTGTGTGGAGGGTAAAGATTGACTAGCATGTTTACTTATGGGGGAAAATGCGTTTTAAGACTTTAGTTGTATTGGAGCTTTCTGCATGTCTTCTCATTTTTGTTTTATTTGCTCTACTGTTCATTTCCCCCCTTTCTCTGTGTGGCTATTTACTTAGTTAGGGTGAGATTTTATTTTCCCTAAATATTGAAGAGTTTGGTAGTTTATTTGAAGGTAGAAAGGGAACTCAAGTTCCATAAAATTACTTGAGATAGATGTGAAAACCATCGCTAAGCCCAACACCTACCATAGTTGGGACGAAAGAATAAGAGTGCTGGTTTGAATGACTATAACTATCTTAGTTTTTTGTTATGTTATGGTTTCTATGTGATTAAACTTTTCATGAACAAAAAATCAAATTGCGTACCTTCACGTCAAATTCATCAAAGTCAAACCGAACATAACTTGTGTCAATAGAGAATATGGTTACAAAACCACGATTTAATCCTCTTCATTCTCTTGTTAACCCAGAATTACACAAGATAGACGCAAAAACCAGTTCGAACTCGTCCCACAACAAGTAATAACAAAGGAACAAAGTTTTGTTCGAAACGACTCTCTATGCTTTTAAAATGTAATTTCAAACGAACTCGAACGTTCAAGTACCATACGATATGTAACATAACTCAGTCTAAAGTCCTCCTTCTCATCATCCTCTTAGAAAACCCATTTGGGATATGAATGAGAAGATTAGTTTGGTGAAAGAAAAAGAAAAGCAGTGTGTTTTGTTGTTAAAAGGACATGGGTTGCCCACGTTTCGTCCAAAAATAGCATAAAACTTTTTGTAGGCAAAAATGATTGGACAACATATCCAAATCATGGATTTCACTATCCTTAGAAACATTGATTTGATTATTTCTTGTCATTTCCTTATAACACTATTCTTAGAAAGGAGGGGAGGAAGGGGGGGTGTTTGGCATTTAGGATAACATCAAACTCCACAAACACCCTTTTCATTGGCCACACCACACAAACACCCTCTTCTCATAAAACACCAACTTTTTTTGGGTGGTGTTGTTTTTGGATGTTTTCTCATTAGGGACAACAATCCTGTATTTTTCCCCTAAATTTGTCATTTATTAGGGAGACTCATCGTCTAAATTAGGAGTGTTCGAAAAACTTAATCAACTCAATTCAACCTGTACGATTTGGTTTGGATTGTTAACTCACTTGAATTGGGTTGGGTTCAAATACATAAAAATTTTAAAATGATAATTGTTGGTCCAATATAAATATATAAAAATAAACATAAAATAGAAAGAGTTATAAAATCCAAAATAGAAAAGAAAGGGTTAGCCAAATCCTAAGAACCAAAATGGGATTGGTTATTGAAGCCATGAAGTGGGCATTGGAAAAGATGGGAACAGCTAAGCTTTTGGACAAAGACATAGAATCTTGTCCTAAACATACAACAAATTTTTGACTTTTTATTTATTTATTTTATTTTCATTTTTCTGATTACATTTATATTTTAGATATATATAAATATATAGGATAATATATATATATATATAGAGAGAGAGAATATATGCTAATAATGTATTATTATTGCAAATCTGTCAATCACAATGGGAAATCATTTTAAACTTTTATTATAATTCAAATTTCTACACCAAAAGTTTCCAACTTTTGTCATTTTATTCCTTTGCCTTTTGTTTTCTTTGCCCTTTTTCATATATATATATAAAATTTAGTTCTAATGATTTTAATCCTAACCTAACGACTCATTACAAAACACTAAAATACAACTAAAATAGACAAATAAGTATCAAAGCGAGCATAACTCAATTATCATATAGTATGTGACAACGACCATAAGGTTCATAGTTCGAATCTCCTATTTTAGATTGTAATGAAAATGACAAAGAGGGTTGAGGTGGACCTTCACCCTCTAAATGCAAACGAACACTTTGTTCAAAGTAGGTTGACTTTGAGAGATATAGGTTCATGAACTTGAACCGCTCTCGAAGGGGCATGCATGATTTGGTAAAAGAGGGGAAAAATGAATGAATGAACAAAATTGGGGTTTTGGCATTAAAAAGAAAGGGATTTCCTTTGGCTCTATGTTTAGTGACTATTGAAATGTTCCTTTCCCACCAAACAAACACTCCCACTTTTCAATTCATTTCCATTTTCCCTCATTTTCTTTTGGGTTCTAAATTCCATAGTCCATACATTATTATGGCCAAATTATTTTTGTAGTATATATATATATATATATATATAGTTGATGTTCTCATTTTACCAAATAATAATTTTTTTTTGTTTATATATGTTTAGGAAGTTGAGGTTGTTTGAGAGTGTTCTACAAAAATGAAGATTGTTTTTTTTTTCTTTTTTCAAATTACTTTGGAGAAATGGCCTACTTTTTCTTTTATTTAAATTATTGAGGTTGTTCTTGTCTTCAAAATTATGAATTTATGAATAGTGATATTAAATAATTGTTCACTTCTACAAGTTGCACAAAAAATTGCTCCTAAAAGTAGTAAAATGTTATCTTTGTACATTAGGGTTCGAATGCTGAAAAAGGTGAACTTGCTCGAAACCACGAGTTACAAAAACCTCGAGTTTCTATGGTTTGTGTTAGGTTTATAATATGTGTGTGTATATATAAACAACATTTTAATCGTTAATTTTTGTTTCTAGTTTCTATTTGTTCTCTAGGTTTAAAAATGTTATGTGGCCTGCTGATTTTAGTGTTGGCATAACATAATAGTTAGAAATTATAGTTGAATGATGACTAGATTAGTAATTGATTTATTTAATATTAATTTATATTATTTTTATGGGTGCGTGATTAAAATGTTGTTTTTCTAATTCAATAGATGACGTGGCAAAAAAAAAAAAAAAAAAACTTCCTCCCTGCTGTTCTCTCTTTTGCGGTTCTACATGAGCATATTCGCCACTACCTCAAAAAACTAAAATGTTGAGTTTGAAAACATAGAGACCTAAAGATATTAGTCTAAATCAAATTTAAGGAACTAAAAGTGTAATTTTTCCTTTAAAACAAATTATAAAAATATTATATAACAAACCTCAATATATAGAAAGAAGAAGAAAAGAGAACTCATTAATAGCTTGAGAAATTATCTAAAGTAGCACACTTTAGGTTTAGAGATTTGAAAACATCACATCGTTTTTGGAAGTCATCACAATGTTTCTTTTCTGTCCGTCTAAGCCGAAATCGTCCACGGGATTTTTTATATAGCTCGGATAGCCAGAGATTCGTCCACGTGTAGATGAATATAGCGAAATCTACCCCGAGATTTTTAGGTCGATTGTGACGAAAAAGCCCACATTTCAAAAAATATTATTATATTATTTATATGTATATCAATAACAAAATATGAAAGACTATTGGCTTACTGAAGGAGGTTCATAACAACTCCCAATAACATTTTTTTTCAAGTGTTTGGTTCCTCAGGTGAGTACGAGCAACTCCATCGCATGATGCGTGGTATCACATCAACGAAAACCCTACTAGCTATCTCGTATGCCCAAACCTACAAATGCAACAATTTTACAAATAAAACAAGCACGATTAATTATAAGTATAAAAAACAGCCTAAACCCTAAAATTAGGAACTTGGAAAGCAAATGAGAATTCGTATAAGCTATACGACTCGAGCGACTTGTTATTCACAGACTTTTTCTTGTACATCACAACTTTCCCATTCAGTGCAACTTTCAAAATTGCATAGTGTCTTAACCCATATAAAGTTACCCTAGTTGTAGCTAATGAAGTCCTTCAAATCATCTATGAGGCCCAACATGCCCAGTCCATGTGTTGCCTCCTCTCAAACTGAAGATTTGGGTAATCTTTATCCAACTCGAACCCATTCATGTTTATCTTATCACCCAAATATAACCGTCTCAAACTAATGGTTTTTTCCTGTTTGAACTCAACAGCGTGGCTCGGCCTATACCTCAACTCGTAATAATGTCAAACTCTTCCCGTCCAAAGGAGACATTCTCACCCAGTAACTTAAAACTAATAACATCGTCTCGATCATCCTCAACCTCTTTCAACAAAATGTAATGGCACAAAGGTCCATTGAACACCAACTTGACGTCCAAGAAATGACTGTATGGAGTTTTCTTAAACATGTACAGGCCTAGGAGTTAATTTATTTTTTATGTTCGAGACGGTCTTAGCTAAGTGAGAACATGTCAAATTTGCCGGAAAAAAATTTGAAGTGCGAATTTTGGTGACCATCGGCATTTGCCAAATAAAATACACAAAAAACAGGGGAAATAAGTATTTTTTCTAAAAACTCGGGCATATCTCGGATCCAATCTCGGTGAGAATGACATAAACTTATGAAGAACTTGAACATTTACACTGGGATGCCACAAGATTAGGGTTTTTTACAGCATTTGATGAAGGATCTCAGGCTAATCTTTGGCAAAATATACCCCGAGATCTAACACGGAATGCATAAAAAAAGCAAACCTTCAAAATCTCGAGACTCATTCAATAGATCTCGGGTCAATTTCATCCAAATCTCAGCCAAGATTGATGTTCTTAATGAGCCTAGATGGATCAAATTACCGAGATTCATTAAATGAACCCAACCTACATGAAATAAAAACACTAGATATGCAAAACATCCAACTATCAGATTTCGCAACAAACCCTATAGACAGAAAACTTAAAATGCAGCCCTAAGCCCAAAAGTCGTTCAAAGTGGAATACCTCTAAAGATTGAAGCTTGAGGATGCACTAAAAAAAATTTTAGCACGCAAAAAAGCAATAAATCTCAGTGATTTTTGGGAGCAAAGAACTTGGAAACTGGACTGGAATAAGCACCTGATTTCGCAAATGTGAAGATGGAGGGTTTTCTTAAAAAGGGTATTTTGGTAATTACATATTATCCTCTATTTTGAATTTGAAATGATCGTACTAAATCTCGGTGACGATCTCGACCGAGATAGCCTGAGAAGAAGCACTCTAACGACTTTTCAAAAAGTGTGCTATTTTTTAAATGTGAAACCCAAAGCACACCGTTTTGGTCAATTACCCTAATAACTTGTCATAAAATTAAGTAGCATTTAAGAAATACATCGCACCTATTAAATCAAACAATATAGTGAGTATAGATAAAACTCAAGATATTAACGCAAAAAAAATCCTAGAAGTAATTCCAATAAAGTAGCTCGTTTTTCTTTTATATTTGAAACATAAAGTGAGTATTAAATAAAACTTAGAGATATAACATTTTGAAATTTAGAAACAAATAAAAACACAACTCGAAATTTGAACACTCGAACACTAGAAAGCAAGCATAGTTCATACAATTAAGTTTGCATACTATTAGCTTGAGAAATCCTTTAATTTTACACATTTCTCTCAATCTCTTTTATAACAAATCATTTACATATTTGTAGCTAAAGTATTTACTACAAAACTTAGACATGTGAAACATGTCGGCTGAGCTATTTACAAAAAGAACAAAACGAAGCCACATGTACAAACAAAATGGCACCCAACTACTCAAAGAAACAGGTAGTAGCTAGACAGCAACCAATGGATAGGCTCTTTTAAAGGACAATAACTTACAAGCAAGCAATCCATAATCGCCAATAACTTTGAATAAACTTAATCAGATGAAGATTTCTTGCGCATTCTTTTACCAAAAGTAGATATTAGGAGAGTGATAAGAGTTGAGTAAAAGATGAAATTTACAGGGGCCATGCAACTTTAGCTTTTGGATTCAGCAGTAAGTTAACAAGATATGGTATTAGAGTATGAAATCTTCTATTCCATCCTTTACAATGTCGTTTCATTCATTCACCGAATTGATATTGACAAGAGCCTTGCACTGATTTCGAAGTCCAAAAGTAACCTATTATCTAACTGGACTCTTGCTTAAGAGGCTCAAGATAGAGTCCAAAACAAAATTCCTCATGTGGTTTTATTCTCCTTTTTTTTTTTTCCTCTCTGATAGAAACAACTTCCGTTGAAAAATAAAAAATAAAAAAGATACACGAGTGTACAAAAAAACCAAGCCCACCAAAGAGACTCCAGCTATGCAAATATCCACAAGTCTCCTTGAAATTGTAATAACAGGTTAGAACCAAATATATCACCTGTTTCATAGAAATTAGCCAGTAGAACTATGTTTTAGTCTCATTAGATTAAATGGAGTAATGGGTTGCTTAAAGATAGAAATCGAGAATTCAATAGGTTTTGAGAAGTTGTACAGCATACTTCCTCCTCTAGAACTGATGCTCCCCTTTTAAGTTTTAAGTGTACTTATTTTGAATTGGGCCCTTCGTCAACCCATTCTTGGATGTGGCGTGTGTTTTAGTCCTTATGTTGGATAATTAATTAATCTATCTCATATAAATCTTGATTGAATATGTCGAAAGCACGGTAAGTAAATTTATGTATGTACTTAAATCAACTCATTTTGAAACTGTCTACAACACTTTGAGCTATCTAAAAGGGACTTCTGGAAAAGATATTATATTAGAAAAGCGAAAGCACTTCCATGTAGAAGTTTACATGGAAGCATATTAGGCAGGAAGGCTATGGATAGATCTACATCTGATTATTGGAGGAAACCTGGTTATTGGGAGGATATTGTTTGTATTCTTTTTCAAACTTTCATACATCATAACATCTTTTAATTTTACCCTTTTAATTTACACTTGGTGTTAATGGATCTAAAATGACGTTGATGTAATAAGTTGACACTCGGAAGGAACTCCTTAGTGTTGTTATGTCATAGGAGGTTAAGCTAGGGGTATTTATGAGTTGGATAAGGTTTTGTGATATTTTAGAGTTTAGACCCAACCCAATCCAATCGTGGGTTTAGGTTGAAAATTTTGATAACCCAAATAACGTAACTTAACTCAAATCAACCGTTGGGTTTAGGGTTTAGTCCACTAGGTTATAATCAAAATCCTTGTCTCACATTTGTTAGATCTACAAGTTCTATCTAACTTTTAATATACTCTTAACCAAGGGAGTCGGAAAAAATCGACTGTCCAAAAACTTGTAAACTAAGCGAGCCCATACCATTTAGGTTTGGGTTTAAAATTGTTTTTGGTTAGAAATACAAGGAAGCGTTTGGACACCTGTAATCGGATTGAGCGTTTTGAGTCGGAATTGTAATATTAAACTCATTTTGTTCCGGCAGTTTTCAATTAAACTCTATTTTCCGTCGTTTTCACTTTTTATGATTTCATTTTTGTTCCGTCCTCAATTCGACACGTATTCAAACACTCCAATGATTTTCAGTAATCCAGATTATATTCCAACTCCCCCAACACCTCCTAAATGAGGTGGAAGTAAAGGTGAATTTTTAACTTTTAGAGTTATAAGTGTCTTCCGAGTTATCATTGTTTATTTAACACCCCTGCAATCAACCACATTTAACATACAAACTAAAAAGATATAAGGAAAAAGGTTAAAACATTAGGGATTAAGTTGAAACTTTTTAAACAAAAGGGCCTCAAGTGTAAAAGCTCCCAAGCAAGAGAGGACTAAAACATTTATTTAAATAAAAAGAATCTAGAAATCCGACCACGCGTTCCATTCTTATCCTAGAATGAGGTTCTTCAACAACAAAGCCCTTACTTCTTTCACTCCATTTTATAGAACTCCTACATTAAGCACATATATCACAGCCTTAAATTATAGGGTTCTTTACACCCAGTGGTATGGATACTTGTATTCGGACCCCTGACCTTTTTAGAGAGTTTTTTTTTTTTTTTTTTTTTTTACTTCTGTATTTTGAGCGGTACCTCTCCAAATTACATACAAGGTTGTTTAGCATTTGCTTATCGAGGAGATCCTAGCCATTTCAAGATAAGGGTTCGGTTTTATGGCAGGTTGGTTTATTTGCAGTTTTTGGGCCCTTTGGCTTGGAAGTTGAAAGGAATAATAAAGTTTATATGGAAGAGTTTGGGAGGAGGTTTGGTCGTCAGCTTCTATCTAGGTATTGGCCTCTAAGGAATTCCCTAATTACCTGTTAGGTCTAATTCTAGTGGATTAGAGGTATATTTTACTACATCAGTTGGCTTGGGTTTTTTCTGTATTTCCATTGCCCTTTTGTCTTCTACTCTTTTGGTTTCTCATTACATATATATTCAAAACTATATGCTATAACTATTACCCCTACAACCACAAACTAGAATTAGATCCAAAACCATGCAAAGCAGAGTAAAACCATAAATTAGAAGCACAAGTTGCAACCAAAATCACCTAGTAGGGTTAGATCCAAAAGCAGAAACTAAAACTACAACATAGAACCACATGTGTAAATTCAAAACTATAGGACACAACCACAATCAAGAAATAAAACTGCAATCTAGTAGATGAACTTTAAATGAAATCATGTATTGGGTGAAAGTTCTTTCGTACTCTATATGTTGATGACGAAATTCATCAAACATAACTTGCTGGTTACAGATTTAACAAGCTCAGCCTAATACTTGGGGAATTCAGCAATCTCAACTTCCTACTTTGTGAAGCAGACTCTAGAAGCATGCATGTAATGGAAAATCAACAAGTTCACCATTATTTATGACATAGAAATGAGCAATTTGTTACTTGACTTATGATAGCTCGTTTATTTGTTTATTAAAAAAAAAAAAAAAAAGAAAAAGAAAAAGAAAAGAAAGATAACTCATGATTTTGTAATAAAGAGCCAAATTAGAAAAACAAAGTGAGTGGTTTTATTGATTATTATAGAAGGTTTTGAATATCTCATGTTTGCTGGAAAATTGGCATTTCCTCCAAACTCCAAGGTCACTTTCTCTGACATCCATAAGAGTACATACAATACAAAAGAGAAGGCAATTTCAAGGTCTTAAACACTTGGAAAGTGTAATGGACAATATTTCCCCAAACAAAACCTACATTTGGGAGCACTAAATCATTCTGATACCTCTTCTAGTCCTAAAAGGAAAGAAAGGAAATGTTTCTTTCTAAGAACAATAAAAGAGGAAGAAAAGAAGTTTGATGTTAACACATGCCTCCATGGTATTGGGAACAATATAAATCAATCATAATCAAACTATAAACTATAAACCATGCTTTGCAATTAAAATCATGAATGAGGTACAATCTTCCTTTGAAAACATCTCTTTAAGAAAACAAAGGCAGTAAGTGGACATTTAAATGCCAAGATGAAAGGCGAAATAAGGGGATGAAACAATCTGCTGGCGTATGAACTATTTTTTATTATTTGAACTTGAATAAAGTATTCTTAAGAAAGACAAAGGACTTTTGATTATATGATCTTTAACTGATCCACTAAAATTCTAAACAGGCAATTCCCAACTTTCCTAAGCATAATAACCTATAGACTCATCTAGCCAAATTGAAGAGAGAGAGGACATAGATGATACAAAGATACAATAACTTGTCTAAAAGGGAGAGAAACTATAGACTCTCAACATGAATGTGACATCTTGCACGGGTCCTTTATAGTATCTAGTCTATTTATTTTACATCCTCGCCATTTGCAACTCTTGAAAGCAACCGGCGTTGATAATGAATATCAATCAGTTTTTTGGCCACAAGTAGTATATGATCTAAATTCAAGTTGGGTAACAATTCAATAAATTCAATGTGGTCCAAAAAGGAAAAAAAAAACTTGCATGTCAAACTGGGGAAAACGATATAGGCCCAAAAGGAACTTACCTAACCTGGTCAGAAAGCAATGAGCTCCATTGGTTAAAAACTTGTTGCATTTATTAATTGGCTTAACATAATATCTTTTTCTCCAAGAATATCTTAATTATTTAAATGATAAAATACTTTCCTAGATATTCAAGGAATTAAATCTCCTAGGATTTAGTATGCATATAAAATCTCTCTCGCGTTTGACCTAGAGAGTGCGGCGTGGACTTGCAATCGAGAACGTGAGATTAAAAAGGTGTGTTTTAGCCGACTGTTTCTTACACACTTTGATATAGTTTTAGCATTTTAGTGTGTGGAAGTTCGTTTACATGGTGTGAACCTCTTGAGGGGGAGAATTCTTTGATGACTATCTTGGAGAACATAAACAGGGGGAGATTATTCTACGAGTTGGAGATTCGTGAAGACGGGTATCAGCAGAGAAGTTATCTTTGCGCTATCTGTGCTACTGTAGTTATTATCCTAAGTTATGAAAGTGTTGTAACTCTATAAACTTTGCGAAGTTTCTGTGGCTATATTGTCGAACTGGGTTAACAATGTCTTTGTATTGATCTAGCAGTTTTTCAAAACTCATGAAGTATTCTTTTACAGGTATCAGATCCTCACTCCAATTATTTTTAAAATGGAAGTTCAGAGATTCCTTATTGATGAAATGAACAGTCATAAAAGCAACAATACCCATTTGAAAAAAAACAAAGAAACAAACGAATCGTTAACCAAATTCACGTATCCGAAAAGAATAATATCTAACAAAGAAGAAAAAATGGTCACTTGTTCAAACCAGCTCTGTCGGTTTGGTGGAGCGAATCAAAATGGAAAATGGTGAGCGAAGGAGAAAATGGCTCAGTTTAGTCCGACCGACCACACCACGGGTAGTCCATGAATAATAATGGGTTAAAAATACCGTTTTGGACGTCAAATTTTGTCGCTTATTACCTCGTGGATTTTCAAATGTTCGATTGTAGTTCTTAAATAATAAATATTAACAAATTTACTTTTTTATTAAAATTAATTAAATAATCCCAATAAATCTTATGGAAAGAAATACAGTTGTAAATTTTATAACAAAAATTAAAAATAAAAAAAATCTACAATAATCTAGCAATAAAGACTAAATTTAAGATTTATTGAAAATTCAGAGACTAAAATTAAACATTTAAAAATAAATAATAATAATAATAATTTCGTTCAAATTTTCGATTTGGTCTCATCACAGTTATTTATTGTTCATTTTTCAATTTTCTTTTCTTTATCTTTAACCAATTTATATAAACTTTGAATATCACTATTTAATCTATTTAAAAATATTGATTTTAAGAGACTAAATCTAATATTTATTAAAAGTATATGAATTAAAATTAAATAAACTTTGACACCAAAATGATACTTTAACCTACTACTGATTTTAAACAATAATTTAAAAAATTAAAATCAAAATTAAAACTTAGATCGATAGTTTCGACTTAAATTGAGTTTGATTTAAGTTTTTAATTAAGGCTTAGTTTAAAATTACTTATAACTTTTAAAATAATGGTTGAACTTCGTCTTTTAGTTAAAATTAATTAAATTATATTTAGTAATGAAATTGTATTTGTTTATTTGAATATTAATAATGTATCACAATTAAGTAAAATTTATATATTAATTTCATCAAATAAATACAAACATCATTTGTTGTTATACACGTATCTCATTCTCAACACGTAATTTCTATACGCTTTATTTTTAATATCAATTATCTATAAACATTTAGGACCTATTTAGATTGACCACAGTTCTAAAAAAATCCACATTTATTTAAACATTTATTTATTAAAAAATTGTTTAAAATACACTTTAAATTCTATTTTGAACAATTGTCGGATATTCAAATTTTGATCAAAATAACTTAGTTTTTAAATTACGATAATGTATTTCGAAACCAACTTATTATATCAAAGTTCAAAATTATATTTTCTACATGATAAACATGAAAAATAAAAAAGAAAAATAATTGGGATTTGGGAGTTCATTGAGGTTGACTTGTGGACAAATCTCTTCCACTCCTTTATTTCTAAAGGTTTAATGCTTGATTTTATTTTTTGAAAGAAATTGTGATGGTTATTACTTTTTAGGTTTAACTTGACCTCATGATTTCACTTTCAAAATGGCAAAAAAATATTGTACATCACTACAATTGTAAGTATATTTGAATTTTAGTTTTACCATCAGCGTGTTTCTTTCATCGATTTATTGTTTATCTTAACAACGAAGTAAAAAAATTAATCAATGCCATCTACGATGAATGTTGATAGACACATATAGATGCTTATCAATTCTCACTGATAAACCATGAAATTTTATTTTCAGCAATTTTGTCATTTACAACCATTTTTCTAACAATTTTTCTAACAAGTATTCTTATTTTATTAATGTTGTGAGAGATTATGAGCCCATGAGCCATAAGTGAGATCTGTCCAATCCAAAAGCCACCCGACCAAAAACCAGATAAATCTGGAGATGCTGAACTAGGTTTAGAGAAAAAAAGGATTTGCACTTGGACGAGGCTAGCCTTATCCCAAATACATGCCCATGGCTCGAGGGAAACTGTAAAAAAGAAATAAGGACTAAACTAGTGGCTTTTGGTTTGGGTAGTTTGGACATGTAATATGCATGCTCATATCCTGGATAATTATGAAAAGTCAACTTAGTTCGATTCTCTAACTTAGATTAGAGAAATATAAGAATTGTAGGTCAATTATCGTGTCAAAACATATATCCTTATCATTTAAGAACGCAAGTTCATTCTAACGTCGAGGTGAGCTTGGCTTGGTGGTCTTTAGATGACCTATCTCCCTAGAGATAAAAGTTTCAACTCCCACCTTGCAGTTGTTATACTAAAAAAAAAATATTTTTTTTCTAACTAACACCTAATTTTATTAGGGGCCGTTTGGGGTGCAAAGTGAGTTATTATAGTCTGTGGTTATAATAGCCTGTGGTTATTATCGTCTGGGGTTGTGGTGTAGAGTGTTATAGTCTAAGTTATAATAATACGTGTTTGGAGTGCAAACTATTATAGTCTGTTTGGAGTGTAGATTATTATAGTCCAAATTATAATGTGTAAAATAAATATTGGTTATCTTAGATCGGGTCTATTTTCCTGCACTATTATTTTTGTCATACATATATTTAGGTACATGAAATATCATTTTTAGAATACATATTTCAAACTATATCTTCCATCAATTTATACAAACTAGTTTATTACTACATGAGATGCACATGTTATTAAATTTTATAATATAGTCTCTTTTATAGAAATCGATATGTGATTTTCCTAAATATTGTTAATTATGTTGTTAATTTAACAAATTTAATATTATATATCTATGATATTTAGATTTTACTAGGTTTTGAAATAAAATTTCTTTAGACTTTTGTCACCTTAACTAATTTGAAAAAGATCATGGGTTTTTTAAAAATATTATAATATGTTAACTTCAAATTGAAATAAACTAGTATTTTATTCTTGAATTCAATTATTGAAAAATTACAATGTTTTTATCAAATTATATTTGAGGAATAAAAAAATCATAAAGTTTTGAATTTTAATTTTTATTTGGCCGTTAAGTTTTTTTCAACGTTTTAATTTTTAAGTGCAAAACATGATTATAGGTCTTCGAGCCAATTAAATTGACCAACAAAAAAATGAAAAATGTTATTAAACTAAAATATAGATTTTTACACGTATATCATAAATAAATATACTTAATTATATATAAATATGTACTAGCATTATCCTCTAAAATGAAGAAAACATTAGTTTAAAACAAAAAAAAGGAGAAAGAGATAGTTTTAAAAAAATAACTTAATAATAATAAAAATTTTGAAAAACGTTCCAAAAAAATGAGAAAATATATTTAAAAATACATTAATATAATTAAACTAGGTATTGGAATGGCCTAGAAAAAGGTTTTTCAAAAATTCATTTTTATTTAAACAAATTTTTATAAAAACTTCTTAAAATAAAAACACAAATGAGTTTCAAATTTTTTTTTAAAAAAACAGTTGTACATAAAAGTTTATTTGATTTGTTATATATCTTTAAAATATTTTTATTAAAATTTTTAAAGGTTGATTAGTGGCGAACGGAGGTTGGTTGGCGGTGGTCGCTAGAGTTGGTTGTCGGAAGTTCGCTGGTGAAGTCATTAGAGATGGTGGTCGGGGATTGACTAGTGACGATCACTAGAGGTTGTGTCCGAAAGTTGTTCGACGAACTTTCTAACCCTTGAAACAAATACCCTTAGGGTTGAAGAATAATAAAAGCTTGTGGGTTATTTTAATCATAATTCTAATCTACAACTAAAATAAACCTTTCTACAAACTTGAAACACTCCACTCCATCCCATTCCATGCCCCAAACACACCCTTAGACTTTATCACTATCTATCATTGAAGAACTTAAAGACAAGATAAGATTTCTCCTTGATAGATATTGACATAAAAATTGACATTCCCATGTCCATCCACATTCACATTTTAAACGTTTGATTGATTGACCCTCTGAATAGAATGGTATAAAACTTTGGAAAAGGAAATAGAAAATTTGATAGGAAAGACGAATGGATAAAACGTAACCGATACCAAAATAGAAAGTTAAAACTCACAAAAGCGCTTTCTTTTAAGTGCTGGGAGACAAAATCCCGACTTACCAAGCGCTTCTTCGAACACGAGAAACGAAGAGTTATTAATCGTCCACACCGCACCTAACCATTTCCTCCATAACCCACAACCAAACTCCACTCATTATCCAATTCCCATACGAATTTCAACTGATGAGCTGATTTTTTCTTCACAAAATCTTCATCCTTCCCACCACACAGGTTAGATTTTCTTCTCTCTTCCTCCTTGCGAGTTATATGCATGACTTTTGATTAATTGAATTCAACTTGTATGGATAAATTCCTTTCCTGGAGTGAAGAATGTCAATCTAGGGGATGAATTATGGGTGTAAATTACCCATATGCATATAATTGAAGCTAGCCATTGGGATTTGGGAATATGGGTTGTTTTTATGGGACCTGATTAGGCTTTAATTTCGTTTTTTTTTTTTGTTTGTTTGTTGTTGTTGTTGTTTTTTTTTTTTTTAATGAATTTTCCGGAAATTTCTTAATTGAGCATCTGGGTTTTATTTTTTCTGGGTCGTGCGTTTGGTTTGTAGGAAACCAGTTATGGAATGAAGTTGGGGTTCAGATGAAGGTGAATCTAAAGTCTGACGAGTGTAGTAATCAACATATTACAGGGTGTTATTGAACTAAAATGTATGGTATTCCAAGCTGGGCCATCATTGGTGACATGGGTTATGCTTTGAGTAGGCTAGAAATTGGTTCTGACTGTGATGGCGACATGAGTACCAGTGCAACGGGTGAAGGTCAAGTGTCGAATAAACCTGTGAATAATTTAGATGATGAAATTGCACAGCTCACTAGAATGAAATCAGGACCTAGTGCACATTTAAGTCAAGTACTACCTGGGAAGCCGGAGGTATATATTTCCCCTGTAAAAATGTTGGCAGGTCGGGAGTGTAACTACTCAGGAAAGGGGAGGTTCTCAGCTGGAGATTGTTGTCACGTTTTAAGCAGATATTTGCCTGTTAATGGTCCATGGCTTGTGGATCAAATGACTAGCCGAGCCTATGTCTCGCAGTTTTCATCAGACGGTTCCCTATTTGTTGCAGGATTTCAGGTACCTCCATGCAACCCTTGTATACAAATGTAATTATGTGAAATTTCTTTGTGGCTTCTGATAACATTTGATCAGTATGGTCATGGTGAAGAAATTTTGCTTTGCAGCTCTCTCTCGCTCTAAATTTTTTTTTCACGTACTAGTATCGATATTATTCGCTTCCTGTTTTCAGTTCTTAACATGTGTTAAATCATTAATGTGCCTAATCCTTGTACTGCCTATATTTTCTCTGTTGAAAAATTTGCTCTTGGGAGATTATTACTTTGTACTATAACTATTAACTACTTACAAGGACATTTGTTGGCAGGGGAGTCACATTAGAATATATAATGTGGATAGTGGGTGGAAAGTTCAAAAGAACATTCTTGCAAAAAGTTTGCGGTGGACGATTACTGATACATCACTTTCTCCTGACCAGCGTTTCCTTGTAAGTGCTTTCTTGATAAATTATACGTGTTTTAAGCTTTTAGGTTTCTGTTTCTGTGACACTGACATCATAAAATAGCTTGTTGGTTATTTATCTGACATTTTATGAGGATACTCGGTAATTATATAATAGTAATATGTTACATGTCTTAATTAGTAGATTATTGTGCTTGAATTATCAAATAGCCTTGAAGAAAATCTTCCTGTATGTCTTTACATGTTACTGTTTGGTTGCTAAGGTTTTTGTTTATTTTATTTGGTTAATTTTGATCAATTATAAATGAACCTGACTGTTAACGACATTCAAGATGACGGTATATTGGTAGTTCATGATTAGGTTGAAAACCTTGTTTCTTAGCAATACACTGAAACCCCATTAAAGGATCCTGTGCACACATAGGTAACTTCCAAATTATAGTAGCATGAAATCATGATGGAGCAGGGTTTTTCTTTTTTTGCAGTTCAAATTATTTGCTCATGTTATTTAACGGGAATCTGTTCCTTGATTATATTCTTTTTCAGTGTATTTGTCAGAAAAGCTTCAAATTGAATTAATTTTGGTATCCCTGTACTTGGATTAGACATAGTTATCTTGTTATTCAGCTCTGCATTTTAAGAATACAGCTCCACCTTTGAGATTAAATGGGATCTCCTTTGTGATGGTTGGTGCACGTACTTTTGTTGTTTTAGGATGCATTTATTATTCTATTGTAATAGAGTTCAGTTATATGAGTGGATGATATCTGAATGTGGAGTGAATATAGCTTTGTCTTTGAGTTATCTAATTTATTGGCCTTGTTGTTTTAGGTCTATGCCAGCATGTCACCGATCATACACATTGTTAATGTGACATCTGCTGAAACGGAGTCTCTTGCAAATGTTACGGTATGAGTTTTGCTGAAATTTGGAATTCAGTTGACAATACTATTTATTGAAATGTAGTTTTTCCTGATGTTAAACTCATATTATGAAATGACATAGACTTTGGCTGTCCTTTTGTTTTATTGATTGTGATTCTCCATACTTCAATTGTTTACCTAATGCACATGGGAAAGTTTGAAAGTATCCGAACTACAAAAAGAAGACAGCAACAAAAGTCTACTTTAGTTGTTGCCTGTTGGTATCTCTCAACTATCTGATTACTTATTGATATTCTTAAGAACTATTGGAAAATTTTGAACTTGCAGTTGTATCGGCAATGTAATTATATGGGTGGTAAGTCTATGGTGCTTGTACCAAGCCTAATACGTCAACTAATCTTGCAACATGTTAATTTCTTGTACAAGTATAAATTGTTAGATGTCATAAAATGGAACAAAGAGAGCATGTTGCCTCATTGCACATTCATTTAGCTATGCTATAGAACTATGGAAATTCAAGTCTCATGGTTTCCCCCTGAACTCAGCCATCCTCCTACCTTTTTGGCTCTTGAAATTTCCTCCTTGAGAAGGTTACAAATAGTATGTTTTAATCTATTTGACGAAGATTATTGGAATCTGGATTTTTCATGTCATATTGATTTTCCCTTTTCTCTATATTAATTTGCTTTCTTCACTTTTGTATTATGAATAATGCAGGAGGTTCATGAGGGATTGGATTTCTGTGCACATGGTGATGGAAGAGATTCTTTTGGAATCTTCTCTGTGAAATTTTCAACAGATGGACGAGAACTTGTTGCTGGAAGTAGTGACGATTCAATATACGTCTATGATCTTGAAACTAATAAGCTTTCTCTTCGAATTTTGGCTCACCGAGTAATGTTTCTTCATCATTATCTAGTCTTTATCCAATATGCTTCATATGTCTGTAGAGTCTTTTCCAATATTTTGCTTTATTGTTTGAGGTGCATGTAAAGAAAAAAAGAGAAAAGAACAAGAACTTTAGACATTTTAATGATTCAAACTGTTGCAATTTTTGTATTCATAAGAATCTATGATATTGAATTGTTAGAAAAAAAAAAAAAAGAGAGAGTAGAATGGTTTGTTCTCACTTGCTCTTTGAATTATCTAATTTTTTACTGTATTGTTTAAGGTTCATGTACTGAGAGTTTTTAAAGTCAACCTGATAGGCTACTTAACCTTAAAATTGCAGAAAAGTTATATCTTGCAAATAATTGCGAGACTTTAGTTGTACTTAAGTTCTATATTCCAACTACTGATTAATTACAAGACTCTTTCTTACAAGATCACATCAACAACAAATCAGCAGCCTCCTTTTTCCATTTACTAACAGACAGTTAAAGAAGACGATTTCCTGGTCTCACCTAGTGAAGAAATGAAAATCTATTTCTTAGTCATTACATTTTGATTCACAATATTTTAGCAGATTTTATGATTTTATCAACAAGTGATGGCTAAAACATAGCTTGTAATGCCTGGTTGTGAGATGATTTGATGATTGGTGATACGGTTGACAGTTTTCATCCCACCTGTCAACATTGTGTGTCTAATTTGAATATCTAATACTGTATTCATGTAATTTTCCAAATTACTTTGGTCTTTTTGGTACATGGTTAGAAACATCTTTATGATGGAAGCTTCATGTGTATTACCAAAGTATTTTTTTGGAATAGTTTCTAAAGGCTGTTCTTTATTTTAAATATTGATGCAAAAAAGTATATTTTTATTCTTCATTTTCCTTTCTATTTCAATTTTATCTTTTTTAATTTTGAAGTATCTTAACTATTTCCCCCAATAACTACTGACCTTATGTGACCTGCAAGATGTGCTAACATAGCATTTATAGGCTAGAACCTTCTGGGTTTAATATATTAACTCTCCTTCTCTTGCACCTAGCCTCTTATTCATCGTGTATTTTATTTTGAGAAGTATTATCTTGTACTTCACTTTATCATCTTGTTGTTTTAAACATAACTGTGGAAAAAATCTTTGCATATGATGTACCTGCTGAGGTTTCTGTTGATTATTTGATAATAAATTTTCTTGGCATTCTAAGTTTTTTCTTGTTGGGTGCAGTCTGATGTGAATACTGTGTGTTTTGCTGATGAAAGTGGCCATCTGGTTTATTCCGGAAGTGATGATACTTTCTGTAAGGTACAAATCCCTTGCAACTGTAAGGATACTTTGCTATTTTTGTCAAAGATTGACCACTTTAGTTTAGAAGGAAGTTCAAGAGTGTTTTGTCCCATTATTTAATAGTTTTCCAACTTTTTTTTTTTTGCATGAATCCTAGAGGAATGATTTTTGGCCTTGCAACATTAGTTTTCCTGTAACTTAGGACTTAGTTGAACCCAATGGTTTTAATCACCTAAGGCAGCTAACTATTTTGCTAATCCTGAAAGTGTGTGAGCTTGAGGATTTCATGTTTGCGAAATGTGCTCTTTTCCGAGGATTAAAAGGATAGATATATTACTGTAGGTGTGGGACAGACGGTGCTTTATATCTAAAGGGAAGGCTGCAGGGATTCTAGAAGGACATGTAGAAGGTATCACATTCATCGATAGTCGTGGGGATGGTCGATATTTAATTTCCAATGGTAAAGACCAGACAATCAAACTTTGGGATATCAGAAAGATGTCCAACAATGCTACTCAGTATGTACTGTTTCGATACTCATTAAATATACACTATTTGTATGTTTTCTTATTACTCATTCTGGGTTTTTACTTCCCGTTTGATGGTAGGAAACTGAGCTTAGTTTCATGGTGTGAAAAAAAAAAACATCAACTACCAACTAGCTATCGTGAACCTCTAAAGATTAATTATAGTATAGTATCTTTCCTAGAAGGGAAACTCTTTTCATTGATGAACAACCCTCCTTTTTGTTCCAGCTACAATAGGCCTAGAAATTATGATTGGGACTACAGATGGATGGATTATCCACCCCATGCAAAAAATTTGATGCATCCACGTGATCGATCCGTTGCTACATACAAGGGTCATTCAGTCCTGCGAACACTTATTCGTTGTTATTTCTCCCCGGAATATAGGTAAGCTTTTGTGACTACAACTGCATATTTATAGTTTTAAGAGATCTTTGACTAATAGTTTGGGCATTCATAGGAGGGAGTTCCTTTTTCTGCCTTGCGTAGTATGACTGAGAGACATTAACTATTTGCTCTGCTGAATAAAAATATTACCTGTGAAGTTTTGCGTTATGCAGCAGTTTGTGCTATGCTATTTAAGCTTTGTTTCAAGGGAAGTAGCCAACCTCCATTAATTTTATTTGTTATCGGCTTCATTCCCTGCTTTGCATGATTTTTCAATAAACCTTATTTTATTGTGAATTAAAATTACTATTTATCCTGTTAGATACGTTGAAGATGGTTAATTGTTGAGACTGTGTATGTTGATTCTCATCTATTTTCTGGCCCTTGCCTTTAAGTTGTTACTTTTGGCTTCTTCAATATTTATATATATATATATCTGTTTCTTATCAAAAAAAAAAAAAAAAAAAGAAAAAAAGATACTCATCTATTTTCAATCATTGCAGCACCGGTCAGAAGTACATTTACACTGGGTCTCACAATTCTTGTGTTTATATCTATGATTTGGTAAGTCACTTGACATTTGTTTTTATGCATTTTATTTTTACTTTAACTCAAGGACACAATTATACAACCTGTAGAACAGATCCTATTCAAGTAAAGATCGGATGCATCTTATTTTCACTTGAGGATTCAAGTTGAAGTTGAAGCCTGGGAATCATTTAATTTATAGTTCCGACCCTTCTTAAGAAGATAAAATAAGAATATTAGTCCAATTGCAGACATGGAAACATTAATTTTTGGTATTACTAATGTGAAAATGTAAAAGAACATGTCGGGAGTGCCATAGGAGGTAAGTCTTAAGAATCATGGTAGGAGTGAGTTGGTGCTGGGGAGGAAGATAGGCGATCGTTTAATAGTTTATGTGAGAATGCTCAAAGGGGAGGCAATGGATAAACGTGGAGTTTCATCTCAAAACCAATTGACAATAGGAGTAACTCGGGTATCTAATAAAGATTGTGAAACCTCTCCATTTGTTCAATGCGTGATCCTCAACATGCCTTCAAGATGACGTCTCTTTGAGTTCAACATTTTAGATTGGGTTCTATTGTTTTTTTATTGAATCCCACTGATACTATAGTAGAGAAATATGAGGTTTCATTTGACAATGAATGGACATGATAGCTTTCCTTTTTCTTTCAAATACAACTCTGATACTACAATAGATAAACGTTGGGTTCCTCTAAAGATCAATTGACAACGGAAAGAGTAAATCTTGTACCTTATAAAGAATGTGAGGTCTTGATTCTTTCAAGGGATCCTCACCATGTTCCTCAAGATGGTACCTCTTTGGATTCACCATTCTCGAATCGAATCTCAAATTTTTTTTACACCGAGTCCTCGTTTGGGCTCCATAAACTTTGATACCGTATTAGAATAAATAACATAAAATTCTATCTCAAAACCAATTGATAATGGGAGGAGTAACCATCTTATAAAGATTGTGAGATCTGTCCATCTTTCTAATATGGGATCCTCAATAGGAAATTATGATAAAACCCAATATTTGATGGAATATTCTTTTGATGGAATATAAAAGATAAACCATGTAATTTGAGGTACTTGGACCATCCCTCCCTTAACATCACTCAAACTCTGATTCAATGGAACAATTGCCTACCTTCAACCTTCTAGCCCACCCTATTTTTAACAAAACTCTCTTAACAAACTCTATGGCTAATGAGTAATTACTGATATTCCCTTAATACCCCAATAACATCCATAATTGCATTCCTATTAGTTTCCTAGTTATCCTGGATATTGGAAATTGTTGTACTTCTCTTTCTTTTATATTTCAATACTGCTTCTTTTGGTTTCCATTTAACATTATTTTCGTTTGCGGTTCACAACTTTCTTGGCTTGTGGACCGAGTCTATTGCCTTCATTGAAATCTCTTGCTGATTTTCTTGGGTACGGGCCATAGCTGAATCACTGGTTTAGCTAAAAGTTCAGCTAACTCTTTGTTAGTTAGCTCACTTGTTGGTAATCATGCTGAACACAAGTGAGCGAATTACTTTAACTCACTCGTGGTTATTGTGGTGAACACAAATGAGGAGAGTGTTGAGCAAATATTGGAAATATTAAATTCACCATTAATTTAAATATTAGCTAAGCTGTTGAGTTCAACATTCCTTTACCCAAGTATTGGAGCAAAGATCGCGTGTTCAAACTCTTGAAATGTTATTTCTCTTGAACTAGTATCAATAGTTTTCTCCTTTTAAGTATTGCATAAATTTCCAAACTCCCATGTGAGAACGACCGTTGACGATATGTATTAAAAACTAAAAGAGTAAAGAGTATACATGCACTAACCTATCCGTTTAGAACTTAATTTAGTGGTTAACTATTTCCCTGAGAGGCTGATGATTGACAGTATTATCAAACTATCAGTCATCAGATGCTGTAAAATTAAGCAGTGGCTATCACTTCTTACCCACTCAATAACAGAAATTGGGAATTCCTGGTCATAGAAAAATGCAATCATAGGCAGAAATTGAGTATTTTTCTGGTACTAGAAAAATTGTATACCATGTATCTTATTGTTCTTATTTTTGCACCATCTTTCTTGTTTGTATATCCTTTGCAGTTGACTGGAGTGCTAGTTGCAACACTCAAGCATCATAAATCACCTGTCAGAGACTGTAGCTGGCACCCTCAGTATCCAATGCTTGTAAGCTCTTCATGGGATGGGGATGTAGTCAAATGGGAATTTCCGGGCAGTGGCGAAGCACCGACTCCTCCGAACAAGAAGAGGGTCCGCAGGCGACATTTTTATTGAAGACTGCTGAAGAAAATTGTAAGCCAAGCTCTTTCCTGTCCTTTATAGCTTGGCAAATACAGTCTTGCAATGTGATGCATGCATCCTATCTTACTGTCAAAAATAAGATGCAATTAGTATTTAGTATGCTTTTTATATCGCTCTCCGTTGCAATATTTTGTCGTTCCTACTTGAAACGGATCTTTGATATAATGTTTCTGTCTGTAATCTATGTGAATAATATGATATATATAGTGTATAAATAATGTTCAACAAAATGATGAAAAGTACAGAGCATCATTGTTTCTTCTTAATTGTGTTTCTTCTTAATTCTAATCTTTTTCTTACCTCTTAGAGTAGGGACAGAACTTATTATTGCTCTTGATTCTGCCAGTGCCACCCCCTTAAGTAAGATTTTGTGTGAGATTCTGTTGCATTTTAGGTTATATTGAAAATTTGGTCTCTAGGTAAAGTTAGAGCTTAGTTCCTATGGTTTTTAATTAGAATTTAGTTCATATGGATAAAACCTTCGTAAAGAGTCATTATAGTAGGGATTATGTACGAAGGTTTTTTCAAATTATAGAGACTATTCATGAAGTTTTATTTAACAATAAAGACTAAATTCTATATTTTTTTTCCAGAACTATAGCGATATTTATGATTAAAGTACATTTTAATGACTTCTTATATTTGTATGGATGAGAAAGTAACCCGAACGATTTGTTCAAAAGAAAGTTTTATAGAAACATAGCTGGATTAGTACTTTTAAGAGATTTGTTGATTTTTCATTCATCCTTAGGGACAGTTTTTAGTAATACCCAATTTTCCTCAAATTCACAATTATTTTAAAATAGTATCTTAAATTTTTCCTACTTAAGATTCAATGTTTTGCTGCTAGATAGTGTCCTAGAGGTCTGGGTTCATTCATGGTGTTAGCCAATTTTCGATAGGAAACAAACTCGTGCTACAACCACTGTTACTTTTTATAAGTCAGTCGAGTAGGGTCCCGAGCTTCAAATGTCAATCTAGCTAGGCCTCCGATCACGTAAGATGTACGCAGGACACTCACTTTTAACTTTATATCAAAGACACTCAAAGTTGAATTCAAGAGAAAACATAGTCTTTTCATGCTAAAAGACACAATATTATTGAGTTTGGTGACACCATTTATTCTTGAATCAGAGAAATAATTGAAAGTAGTTGGTCCAAGTCCTACTTGGAACAATATGAAATCTAATAATATAATGACTGAACATACCAAACTTACTAACCAATTATTTGCATTTTGCTTTCAATTTCTTGTGAAGCAAAGCAATACTCATTACTATTACACCTTTTTTGGGGCTCAAAACCTTCATGATTCCATTATTTATATCTCCATCTTCTTGTTTATAAGTCGAGAAATATTTATCCCAAAGATAGGGAAGATGTAAAAAAAAATGTCACAAACTTGGATTCGATATGGTTTGACGGTACAATAATTTTCAGTACGATAGTTTACGTCGTTTTTCTTTTGACTATTTTATTTTTTGGTTTTATGTTTTTTTTACAAACTAAGTCCATTCAATTATATACTTTTGAAAGTAAACACAAAAGTTGATTTGGAAATTGTTCTTAAAGCAATTATTGTGATTTTGACAAGCCTTTTATAGAAAGCAAAAACATAAGAAATAAGCAATTTCCTTTATAAAGTTGTTATAGGGGATTTCGTTGTATTGATTTGAAATTATATCAACCCCATCACACTATATATATTTATATATAATTGTTTTGAAAAACAAATCATAATGAGCTAGAAGGAAAGAAAAGCGACAATTTTTATTGAAAAGTTACCACAATGTCGAGGGTTGTTCAAAGCCTACGGGGGAGTTTTAGGAAGAGGCATAGGGGAATGCACGTTTCAAAAAGAAAAAGTTAGTATCTCGGAGTTTGGGTTGACCAATCGACTTGATAAATATATATACCAAGTAGTAAATAAAAAAATTGTGCTTGGTTTGATAACCTACAACCTCAAGTGTAAGAAACAACTTTGACATCGTTGGTGTTACATGCAATTAGAGATGAGTGTTATAGAAAGAACCTATAAATAATTTTACTCGATGACCCTAACCTTACTTCGTTTAGCTGAACTACACACTTCATGTACTAACTTAGACATCACAGTGTGGTAGGCTTAGCAACACACCAATACAATGGAGATTCTTCGACGTAAGTTAGCTCGAAAAGCAGGTCTAAGGATAAGTTCATAATGGATCTGCAACGATAACAAAAACAAATGAGATTCGAGAGCCAAACAAGGACCGAGTAGTTTAAAAGAAAAAAGAGGATTTCTTCAAGTCCAACTTTTGCTTTTTAAACCCCAATTTCCAACACAACCTTATTCCAAAATGACCAATTTTCTTTTATGGGGATGATAATGATGAGTTGAGAAGAGGACTTTTGGAGGAAGCATTTTGAAGAAAGAGAGGAAGCATAAAACCATGAGGGCCCCTACTTAACTTAAAGATAACACATTATTTTTTAGTGAAAAATTAAGCTATTTATTTAATAATAAAATAATAATTAAACATAAATATCCATAAAAGATAAAGTAGTTTTCACTTTGGAAGTGATTAAAAAATCTTCCCTTAATAATTATGCCTAAACCTTCTTGAACTTCAACCCCTTTCCTCCCTTAATCTTCTTTTTAGATGCTCATAATTCTACCAAGGAGGAACCATAATTAATAATTATGCTCATAATTAATTTCCTTGATGATGTTTTGACTCAAATTTTTTGCAAAGAGAAGAAAAAAATTTCTTCCATGTTTTGCCAAGAGAATATTTTTTGGTTAATTAAATTGCAATTCAGTTTCTAAATTTTTGTGCTTAAAATCCATGGTAATTATAATGAACAATAAATTTTTATATTTGTTTTGCAATATGGTCTATCATTGACAGTTTTGTTAAAAAGTTGTTATATAGACTAATATTTTGGATTTAATTAGTATATTTGCAACCGACCCTAAAATTACGAGACTAAATGTGTAGTTTAACCTAAACAATTACATCTGAAACATGCTTTGATTTCCTCATCCAAAATAAGTGTCTGGCACTCATTTATTAGCCAAATTGTTAACTAAAAAGAGATAAATAAAAAATAAAAAAAAACAAATAATAAATAATTTTGGAGAGAAGTAAATGAAAGGTTGTCTCCCATGAAGGGCTAAGAATTAAGAGCTCCCAAAGTTCCCTACCAAAGTTTGTCTCTCTCAAATTACTAAGAATTAAATTAAGGGTTTCTTTATTAATTATTTAATTATTTTTATTATTATTTAGGGTTGTAAAGTTATAGGGAAAAAACAAAAGACATTGAATGAAGTTTAATAAAAAGGTGTGACAATGCAAATAAATATTGCTTAGTTTTTTGTTGGATGATGACTTATATCTTACACTTTGTGATCTCTTTATGATTCCCCATCTGCTCTAATTATCTCTCCCTAATCTCTTCTTCTTTTAACTTGTTACTTACATGCCTTCATCCTCACATTCCAATTATAACAAATTATATATATGTTTTTACGACGTTCCACGTAATTTGTTTTTACATAATATCATTGTTATCTACAATAGACCACAGTAGACTACTACTTTTGTGCCTATCATAATACATCATAGACACAAATAGTTGTCTATCGTTGTCTGATATTTTGCTGTATTTGTAAAAAGTTTAAGAAGTTTTGTCTTTTAAATTAATTTTTCGTTTACAAAATTATTTTTAATATTCATAGTTATTTCAATTAAGGATTTAGTTTTTATACTTTCTAGTATTTTGAAGGAACAGACACAAATAAAAGACATGATCATCGTAGAAAACTAAAAAATTAAGATTAATTTCAAAAGTTTAATTACTTAAAAAAGAAATAAATGAATAAAAATAAATCGACTTTATACATATAATTGAAGAAACATACAAAGCTTTCTCCGAAATTACATTAAATAAGAGTATTTTTATTTTTTTTATCCCTCGAAATACTAAACACAAACAAATAAATGAATATTTAAAAGTAAATAATACAACATTTCCCCTCCCGATTTGTATATATTGACCAATTTAATTAATTATTCAAAACTATATTTTCTTCAAAAAAAATTAAAATGAAAAATCCTTTTTTTTTTTGTTTCACTTTTAATTACTTTCTTCCACTTATGCCCTTGTAGAGTATGTGAATTTCCAGATTTCACCCTCTCCATTCGCCGCACTGCTCCATCGGCCTTGTCTTCTGGTTGCCGGCCTTCTCCGGGCACGGTGTCTGTATGGGCGGCACCATACAGTTGTACTGCAAGCACAATGAACTACTCAGAGGAATCTCCGCCGTTGGATTGATCGCGATTCCGGTAAGAAAATTGTGTTGCAAATACAGAGTTTGAATATTCGCAGCCAACAATCGATCCACAAGGCTGTTGGGAACTTCGCCGGTGAAGCGGTTGTTGTTCAGGTATAGATTCTGCACGGTGGAGAACATTGGGGATACTGAACCGGAGAGACGGTTGTAGCTGAGATCGACGGTCGGGATCGCCACTTGATCGACCGGTAGGATTGGACCGGTGAAGAAGTTCCGTTGCAACTGGAGGTTGACGATCGGGAAACTGAAGATCCGAGTTGGAATGGTTCCGGTGAACTGGTTTAGGCTGAGGTCGAGGTAGTTTAACTGGTCAAGGCGGCTGAGGAGGCGGAAGACAGGACCGTTAAGGCGGTTCCATGAGAGAGAGAGGTATTGGAGAGAAGGAGGAAGAGAGTCCGGGGAAAGAGGTCCGGTGAGATTGTTGTGCTTCAGATCAAGCCGATTAAGGCTACGGAACGGAAACATAGGAACTGAACCTGTGAGACGATTATGGCAGAGGATGACATTAGATAACTCCGTAATCGTTCCTATAGAGCGAGGAATTTCTCCGGTGAGTTGATTGTAACTGAGGTCCAACGTCCTCAAGCTCCGTAGCTCACCGAGATTCGCCGGAAGAGCACCATTGATGAAGTTCCGACTGATAGCGAGAAAACGAAGATTCTTCAGTTGGAAGAGAGACTGCGGCAAAGCTCCAAATACTCGACCAGGAACAATGGTGAACTCCGTGAGTGCAGAGAGCTTACCAATGGCAGAATCAATCCGGCCAACCAAACCAGGTGAACCAGCACGCGGATCCCCTAGGTTTAGGGCAACAACCTTATCAGAATCACAAAAAACACCGGCGAAATTACAAGGATCAGCCGTGAAATCCCAAGACGCGAAGAAATTAGAGCCAGGCAAATCCTCTAAACACTTCCGTATCGATTGAAGAGCCAAAAAATCAATCGGATCCAAAATCGCATCAGAAAACCAACAGCATTGCACCAAACACAACAAAATCACAACAAAACTCCTCATCCTCAAATCCCTCTGTTTCTTCTCTTCCACCATTAGAGCAGCAGCAGCAAGCTCTGAGAGATAGAAACAAAACAACACAAACACCATACAATTATATAGTGCAATCAACTGAATACTTAAAGAACTCTTTCCCGTGAGAAACAAAACAAAAGAGGTTGAAAAAGAAGGAAGATATCTCGTGAGAAACCTCTAAATTAATGGCGGAAACCTGCAAAAAAGAAAGATCAAAAACGAAAAACTCCAAAACCCGCGAGATCGATTAGCTTCAAAGAGACGCAAACAGAGAAAAGATCACAGAATCTTCAAACAAAAAAAATAAGGGAAAAAATGGATTAAAATCTCCAATCACTGTACTGGATTTGCTTTAGGAAGAACTTCACAAGCTTCTTAGAGAAGATTCAATGGCTATAATCCAAAGCCTCTCCTCTCTCAGTTTCTACAGAACAAGAAACAATTTCTCTTCTTTTTTCTTTAATGGCGGAATATTTATTTATTTGTTTGTTTGTTTATTAATTATATATCTATATATATTTTTGTTTTTGTTTAGGTTCGGAGTCAAACGGTTGTCCGAGCCTACTTGGGGAGTCCGAGGCGGGAGGTTTGGATGAGAGGTTATTGGCTTTTGAGACAGTGGTCACGTGCTTGAGAGGGTGGTTTGGTTGGGGAAGATGAGACAGAGAGGTCATAAAGCGTGACGGCCGTGAACTTTTAGTTGACGTGGATTTGACGACGTTAAGCTATAATAGTCACGCGAAAATGCACTTGGGATGCGACAGTGACAGTTGTAAACCTAGTAGGATCTGCCACGTCGGATGTTCAAGTAAGTTGTACGCTATAAACGGTCGTAGAAGAGTTTTTCTTGTCTTTTCCTTTGGTATTTAGGGTTTAGGAATTTATTTATTTATTAGGGTTTAGACCTTTCTCTCTCTCTTTTTAATATTGCAAATTTTAAAACTTAGGTTAAAAAGCCTTTTTTGTCCATCTTAGGAGTAATAATTTAGTACATAATCTTTCTTTTGAAATATTTTAATGGATAACGGAATGTCCGACGATTCTAACTATTTATTTCGTGATTTTTACCACACTCGTATGTCACTTAAGTTATGTTTTTTTAGTACAAATGAGGTGGATGAATTTGAATGCCATAGACCTTTTAGTTATCAACATACAATTGTGCCACTTGAGCTAAGTTCTGGTTGACGAGTTATATTCTTTTTTTACTTTTGGTAAATAACAATTTATTATCTTTACTTTAAAAATTTGTATACTTTAATCAAATTTGGTGTCAATTTTTATGATGTAATAACCTATTATTTGTGTTTAGAAAAACAATTTTGATCTCTGTTCAACTTATATATATATGTATATATAATTCTTTTACTATAAGGACTAAGTAGTTACAAATTTTAATATAAAAATTAAGCGGTTACTTATTAAAGTTTAAGAACTAAATTATTAGTCTCATGAACGATTGGAGACCATAAATGTCGTTTAACCTAGTAAGTTTAATAATATAATAATATATATATAATTCAAAAGTTTTAGAAAAGTAATAGATAAACTTCTTCAAAAATTTAATTCTAGAGGCATCTTGTTTAAAAAAGGCTAGAATGGTCGCTTTAGCTTTAGATTGGTATAACTTTTTTTGTTTCTCCTTCTAGTTGATAATTGCCTCAACTTAGACTTTGTGGCATATAAAATGTACAATTATATTAAATTGTTATCGATATCGACATAAGACATGAATTGATATTTTCAATATATCGTAAAAAAATTGTCGAACACAAAAAACAAGTAATTAAATATCACTACAATAATAAACATATTAACTCGTGTCAAAAGGGTAAAATATTTATTTATTACTTGTGAAATTTTTTGTTTTTATATTTCTTTTTGAAATATTAAGTGACATCGATATTTCTGTGAAATTGAGACATTGATATTTCCATCGATATCAATATTTTAAACCTTGCTTGCAATTGAATTAGATGCTCTACATCTAATTGACCCCATGCACCATCCAACACACTTTCCATAGCGGGCCGTTTAGTCCACATGTCTCTTTAAGTTGGTGTCAGCAACTCAATTTCAATAATAAAACTTCTCATCATTTACACATTTGTCGAGTAGCTCAATATTTCCATATTTTTCTATTTTTCACATTTATTTAAACAATTATCGAGATATCTCAAATACAAAATTACTAACTTCAACATAATAACGTTCGACGTATTAACGCTAACTTAATAGTATAATTAGAGTTTCATGTTTATCACACAATTCAATTATTCACATAGAGATTCCTTGATTCCAACAATTTAGTATCAACCCTAAATGTTTGAGATATGCTAAAATTTTACCAACTTTCTTCCCACTTTAACATTATTTGAACTTCTTGTCAATAACGTCGTTATTTTGGTACAACAAAATTTCAACCAACATTGAAATATTATTTATTAATATTTTGAAAGAAATATACTTTTTTTAGTCAATATTCCAGCATTTAAATATTTATTAATATAGTATAGAGAACACACATACTTTTGTAATAATTAATATTTTATTGAGATGAATTAAGTTAGATTCATCTAGCTTATTTGAGAAGACTTCTTTTGATTTATATTTTAACCTAGAGCAACAAAATTAGTGTTTGATAAGTATGAAGCTGTTAAATATTATACATTTTTTTTTTCATATTTGATTATTTTTATATGGTTTGATTACAAATTTGATTTTCATGATTTATAGAAAGAATTTAGACACTATAGTATTAACGTTGGAATTTAGTCTTTATAGTTTGATAAAATCCTCAAGAATATAAAAGCACAATTAGTCGATAGAAATATTTATTCTTAATTAGTCATACAAATCTTCTTTAAAAAGAATTTAGCCATAAACAACCTATCTAGAATATCATTTCTTAGGGGATTTCTTAACAACTAGAGATGTTCACAGGACGAAGCACGAACATGGAGTACTACCCGTCCCTAAAAAGTTTCCCCAATACATCTCTATTTCTCATCTAACTAAAAGTTTCCAGCCCCAATTCCTCCATATTAAATGGTCATCTCTATTGACTACTAAATATAAAGTAATCAAACAATTGTCCTGTAAAATTAGTCGATATGTCATAAACAGACTCGAGACTCAATTTTCTTTTCATGAAATATTACTAACCACAATACTAAACTTTGAAATTTATTTATAACCACAATATTGGTAGAAAAAATACTATAAATGACAAAACTACTAAATTTTAGAGTATTTTGTAAGTATTTTGGTTCACTATCCTATATTTGAAAATGCCCCATACTGGTAACTATATTTATTATAATTGATTTTCTTTTTGTTCTCTATAATTAGGTGATAGCCTATACGGATTAATCTCACCAGAAACTTGAGAATTTTAATATGACAAATGAGTAGCAACCACTAAATACAAAAGTAGTAGCAAAAACAATAATCTCACATGAAACCCACTAAAATTGTATAGAAATTTATAGAATTTTAATATCATAAATAATTGGGCGCCATAAAATTTGAATTATACAATCATCACATTAAATACTAACAACAAAAGTAGCCACAACAACTATAACTTTTGCTCTACCTCAAAAAGTAAATTATCTATTCCATACATGAAATTGAAAGGTCCTAATGAGATTACTAGTTAAGATAGGAAAAGTAAAACCCTTTCTTAACCCTAAAATCCTAAAGAACATATTAATTGGAAAAAAAAACAAAAACAGGAAAAAAAAAAAAAAAAAAGAGGAAGCCACTCATATTAAAAACATTATGAAAATTCATTCCTTTTCAAACAATAAAAGTAACTTTTATACACCTTTGGGAATTCTTTCACAAATATAGGTTATAGTGTAACCTTCCAAGCCAGACACTTTACAAATATGGACATATTTTCATATTATTTCACCAAAAACAGTTACAAAAACCACCATTGAGGGATGAAACTTTCACATATTTCAGAGATTTTATTCACAAGATCTATACAAGAGAGAGATAGATTCACATACTTTGGTAGATGAGGCTGGGTATGATATTTATTTAGCACCTTTCACCACAATAAGATCTACAAGTTCTATCATGATATCACCCTGCCAAAAGAATCAAGTAGTGATAAATATGAAAAGAATTCATGATAAGTTAATCTCAATAGGTAAGGCAAAGGTTTCAGGGTTCAACCTTCTTCAAAAGAGGTGAAAATGTCACCAAATATTTTGTCATTCTCATCGCTGCATATGTTTTCATACTCGACACTGTCAACATGATCGGTTGAAATGTCATTTATATCTTGGCAACCATCATTACCCTCCAATACCTTGCAGGGTTCCTCCAGGCAAATGTGTTCAAAAGTAACTGCAGTTTCAAAGTTAGCACTGTTGGCAACAAGAGTGTATGATTCAATTTCACATGGCTTGAAATGGAAACGTTAGTTGCACCTTCGTTGAAAGGCGATGTTTTGGATGAAACTTGTTCAATGGAAGGGAAACCAAAAGCGCTGTTTGAGAAGTGTAGATCACAAGGGGAACCATCAATCTTCAAACCTTCGACTTGAGTACATAAAATATTTGAGGATTTTGGAGTCGTGAAAGGCTCGCTAGCTCTTTTTTCCCAGTACATCTCATTTAAATGTTGACAAAGAGGAGTACAAGACTTCTCGCAGCTTGCTTGATCAAAATCAATAAAACTTTCCATCCTTCTTGACGAACCTTCATGATGTTAAAAGTAAAGTATTGGAACCATGCTCGAACGCACATAAGCAACTTTTTAGAGTAACCAAAATATGTACATATAAGGTATTTGAAATATCATCAATCCCAGTCAGGAATTTACAAATGGAATTGTACAATTCTCTTCAATAATCTTATAGAAAGGAAACCAGCCAACAAATGTTAGCAATATCGATTTTAAACAGTCCAAAGCCATTAATAAGTTAAAGGAGATTTTTATTACTTACCTCCATCTGAGCTCTCTGTGGAGCTAAGTGATGCAGGTTTGGAGTGACAAATAACAACGATTTCTTCAGTAGCTTTTACCTCAGACTGATGGATCTCAGAAGAAGTAGGACTGATGCATCTTCCCAAGAGAAGGCCTCTGAATTCACACGACATATAACCAAACAGTCAATGATATATTTTATAAAAAGAAACCTTCCGTAAACAAAAATTCACTACAAAGAAGGGATAACAGTACCAACATTTTAGACCCTTTATTAAAATAATATTTAAAAATCGCTCATGCATTCAATTCTTACACGTGTGTAGACTTCTTCAAATGCCGGATTAATAAAATCGACGACTAGAACTAATGCATGAACAATCTTCTAAGGAAATCTTAATGGAGAGTCTAAATTGATTTAGATATGAAAGTTTAGCGTTTAAATTGATAAGATTATAAGTCACATACTTGTTTATCCAAACAAAATGTAGCAAATGGTGTAAATTGATATACTTAAGAAAGTCCGGAATTTAATTGGTACAATTATTAGTTCAGAGTTTAAATTGATACAACCCTCGAAGTTTGAGTATAAATGGATTTTTTTTTTCCTTAGATAATTAATAAAAAATCAATGACGAAGACAAAAATGACTTATTATGCCATATCGAAGGAACTAAGATAGAATGTTTAACGCTTATATATAAACCAAAATGGAAATAGCAAAGAAATCCAAAAAATCAAGAAAGACTTTAAGCTTATTTTGTTTCATCAGACTTGAGCAGAACATCAAAAAGTAAAAACTTGGAAGAAAGTGAAATTGAAATATATAGTTTTTTTTATAAAAAAGTTCATTTTTGATAAGTAAATCTTAAAACCGTTTCAATGATCTCAAGATTCAATGTTGCGAAACCTATAGTCTACAAAGATTTATGGTACCTAAATGATTCCCTCCCAAACACAAACTTTCCTACAAAAATTCTATAGAATATTGGAACCAAGAACTTGTACTCGCCTGTCATTGCAGCCAGACTTGAGGCTGAGGCAATGGTCAAAACAAGGTAACAGTTCCTTCTCCCTAACTTCAATTTCTTGAACAGGGACTTTTTCGATTTCAAACTCTCCACCGGCTATACTATTGATTCTTGGAGAACTCATAACATAAATCTACAACATAACAAATCAAATTATTAATGTCTCAGGGTATTGATATAATACTACCATAAATGAAGTACCTTGGAGTTTTGCCAAATTGGTAGCCTTCCCAAGCTCAATTGGACTTCTGCATTTGATAAAAACCAGTGGGATTGCTCATGAGTTATACCAGATTGACCTCTGACTCTAAGAACCTTCTCTACACTAGAACCATAATTCATTTCCTGGAAATCCAATTCATGAGTTTCCTCGGCATCTGTTCGTTGATTCTGAATAGTTTTGGTTTTGGCTACATCTTGCCCATCAGAGGTGGAGTCATGGATGCAGTCCCCCCTTTCTGAATAATCTGATCTTCTACATGCATCCCACCACTGAATAGGCTCAACTTTTAACTTAAGATCATCTTCCTGCATATGTAAAAAAGAACTTGATTCGGCTCTAGAACTGTGGAAACTTGGTTCAGCACCAAAGGAAGGCAGAAGTTCATGCTGAACTACATGACCTGAAGGAGTATAAACCAACAGATGCTCCAGGGGATTGGGCTTTGAGTTTACATGCTGAATATTATGAGAGAGAGTGTTATGAAAAATAGCAGCAATGGCACCAGAAGGCACAAAACCTTTTCCTGAACCGGCTGAATTGTTTAAAGTATTTAAATTTAGCCATCCAAAGCTACTGTATTTAATTCTGCTGACGACAGAAAGAGTAACAGGTGGTGGGGGTGGAAAAGATTGCTGATTTATCATGAATGAAGACGTGGACCACCAGGGTAAAGTTAGAACTGGAAGCAGACATGGTTCTTCGCCCTGAGAATTAAGAATTCTGAATCCAGCTTCACCACCAAAAGGGGACAAGAGAAAAACATGACAAGTTCCCTTGGATGAAACAATTGCCACCCATTGACTGTAGTTACTAAAGCAAATATCCTGGATCATCTGTGATAAGTAGGAAGGATAATAGAAAAGGTCAGAAACTTTGAAAACACAGGAAGATGAAGACCAAGTATACTACCATCAGAAAACCACATTTGTACTAACAGCTGATGTTATTCCACGATGCAATTTGTAAAGATGGACATGAGAAGAGTTGCAGTCAAAGCTTAGACCACTTGATCCACTGCGTGAGTTCGGTATGATTCGAAAGATATTGATGTTATTCCCATATATCGATGCAGTCACCAGAAGTGTCCCACTAGGATCAAAACATAATGCAGACAATGGGCTGGTGTGAGCTCTAAACTGAGTTATAATATCCCGGGTAACAAAATCTTTAACAGCAACCTACAATAACCATCAAGATGCTTTCAAACGCTTTCAAATGCTTTCCCCTCTTGGATTTCTATTTTATGGAACAGATTACACTAAAGGTTTAATTTGTTGCCAGAAGATGAACTCCATTTCTTTATAATGCAAATCAACGTTGAAAAGAAAAGCCAAAAGAACTAAATGGGTAACTCAAACATTCAAACACAAGCAAAACCACTGTACAAGTATAAGCAACATAAATAACTGAAAAAAAAATACTGTCTTTTAGAATGATGCACGACGTTCAAAATCCTCAAAATGAAAGGAAAACTATGATTCATGAATTTCTAGAAACAATATTGCATTGGACTCACAAAAATAAACACTAACCATCCCAGGATAATCTGCTTCCATTCCTGCATGCCTTCCAGCTTTCCATCCTGAATTTGATTCAATCAAGAAATTATACTTGTTAAGGTTTAGATCTTGACAGTACTTGGACCATGTTTTATATCCCATACCACCCAAATTGACAATTCCAGCAGCCAGTTGCTTACCAGACTTCACTGCATAATGAGCCTTTGTCCTATCACTGCCAGGCAATGATGAGGAATTAACACCTTGGGAGGGGAATAGGCTTTGAGAACTTAATGGAACAATGGTTGATGGTAGTGGGACAACAGAAGGATATGCTAACCACCTCGGACCCACAGCCATGGGACCATAACCAACATTAATTCCAGTGGTTCCTTGTCCTGATATCTCAGGAACTGGAGAGGTCAAAACACTAAATACAACCTCAAGGGTTATTGCATCGAAGCAATATATCTGCCACCAAACATCAAGCCAGTTAGAAAGTTTCACACATAAACAACATGCTGGAATAATTACGTTCATAATCTAAGAAGTTATATAAGATAGATCCTACAACTGACTGATATAATAATTCATATCATACTTCCAAACTAGAAAACTAATTCAGATTACCATTTCACGAGGGGGAGAAAATGTTCTGGGGAGTGCATCATTTGAACAATACTTGAATAGAAATGCAGATCATCATAACTTTTTGAAAGTGCATTTTCCCTATGTTAGTACATACTCATCAAGAAGATGTTACCATCAAATCAATTCTATATCCATAGTTGTCAGTCATTTTGGTCCTTACTTGTGTAGCCAGGCCCACAGCTACTATCTGAGAACTGCATCTAACCATACAAACAGCAGATCTGAATCTCAAAACATGCACATAAGACTGAGACTTAAGGGAGTAAAACTGAACAGCATTGTGAGAGTTGGCAAAACTTCCTGGGTGGACCATAGGACTATGGTTTTGTCCCATAGCTACATCCTTGCTTTCTTCTCCTGCAACAATCAGCAATAAAGGGTGTGATCTTCTGAGTACATCATGCCTATCAGGCTTTGCTGGAGTATCAGGCTTTGCTGGTGAAGGGTGAATCTGTAGGAATGAAACAGGGCCACCACACTTTGAAACAAGTTCTTTGAAGTTAGAAGCATCCTCCACGTCAAGTACTTGAAATCCATTCAGATAACCAAGTAAGAGAACGTGCCTTATGACATATGGTTCAACTTCCAGAATGTCAAAACCAGCCCAAGTTACCTGCTCAAAGTCAGAACAAAATACATAAATAGTTACAAGGCAACAGTAACTACTAGAAAAAGCTTAGAATAAGAATTTTGAGGTAACACACACACACACATATTAAATAAATCATCATCATCATTATTATTATATATTAAAAATCATAATAATAATAATTAAGAAAAAAAAGAACCACAGTACATCTACTTCAAAAGGGAGAAGCAAGGCCCAAGGGAGATGAGATATCTTCCCTAGAAAAGGATCAAAGAAAATGCCCCAAATACAAATTTGTAAAAAGAAATACTATTACAAAAGAGCTCATTAAGAACATTCCAACTAGAAGCTGTGTATTCTAAATATTCCTGGATTGACAAAAAAGTCCCCTGCTGTACCGTACAAAGTTACAGAAAAATAATTCTCTTTTTATGGTTTAAAATTGTTGCTGGCAAAGTTTGCGATGGACAATTGCAATTGGGGCACAAAACTTCTTTTTAACCCTCTACTCATAGACCCTGGTTTTCTACAGCTTGTTCTCTTCTAAAACTACATTTCAGGCCAAAGATGGAACTAGGGTAAACTTTTGGTTTGATCCGTGCATAATCAAATATCTGTGGCTTCAAATTTTCCTCGACTTTACAGATTAGCAGGTTTTAAAAATTTCTCTGTCCAGCAACGTCAGAATCCTGAATCACATCCCTTTGATTTTAGTAAAAAGTTAAATTGATGAGGTGGAAGCACCACTTTCATCAATTGAAAGTTGGAATGTTTCTCTTTGTCTAATGTACCAGACGAGGTGCATCGGTTAGTTGGCTTTCCAGTTCCTAAACTTGCTTTAGAAAAGGAGGTGGAAGAACCACCGTCTGTGCTCTCTTTGTACAAGATCACAGTAAGATGGCACACTTATTATACTTCCGTTATTTGGTTAGAACAGAACATTTTTAACAGCTTTGGTATTTACATGATCTTCTCTGACAGAGCCGCAGAGGATGATACTGTTCCTTGCCCTTGAGGTGTTCATCACAAAAAGAAGGCTACTGACGTATTGGAATTATGGCTCTTGAAGTGCTTTTTCAAGCGTTTTTATATATTTTTCAAAATTATTTCTAATTTTATAACTGAACAAAATGAAAATTTAGAAATGTCTTTTTACATGGGCAAAACCATTTTCACTCCTAAAAATCAGCTAAAGCTCATGTGAAAATAGGGTTACCACCTGCCTATTCAAATAAGGTCATCTTCTGAAGCTCACCCTATGAGGAATTTTCTAGGCTTCGAAGTGAAATTTTGGCAGTTCTTTTTGCTCCTCTTTGGAATTATTCGTTTTGAAGAAATCTAAAATTATCCCCCTTATATTTCCACAAATAGTATCCTTTTTTAGAAGATTTCAGTTTCATCAATGAAATGGCTGTTTCTAACCAAAGGGAAAAAAGAGAATAGCTACAAATGTAATTTCTCACACATAAAAAAGAGGGGAACCCAACACTCTATTTATAGTGAGAGCCTGAGGAGCGGATAAAGAGTATAATTTCCCATTTTTCTCAGGCCTCCACCAACCACCCCCTAAACACTTTCCGGCTTATCCGCCCTTTGTTTGCTACTACACTCTCCTCCAAAATCCTGGTCAAATGGAAATCAACAAGTGTCGAGGTTTTATTCAACATTTGTAACAATCCGGTAGTTTCCCATTTATCTGGATGCTATTCATGGAAAACTATACGTACATATATATATCGATAGAAAACCATGAAATCATGTTCCAACATATTACCAAGGAATCACTGGCAATAGCAAGCAAGCATTCATTCATCGATAAACTAAGAGAAAAGGGTATAAAAAGTTGCAATAGAAGACGAACACCTGATCCTTCTCATCCTCAGAAGAAGCTGCGGAGATCGAAGCAGCAACCGAAGCACCGGCAGAGCGGACGGTGGAAGCAACGGTGCTGGCATTAGTAGACACTGTCTTCAAACATGACGATATAATTTTCAGAGAATTAGGCAAAAGCCCGAGGTTCCTGCCCTTCCCTTTCTTCATTACGCCTTCACCAACACAGTACTATCTCTTCTACTGAATCAGTCGACCAATGGTCCAAATCAGCATCAGAATCATCAGTCTCACCATCAATCTCCTCTGCTAGAAAATCCGTATCCAGTACAACCGGCGAAGAACATCTCCGATCGCCGCCGACGATCGGGTATCTCATTCGAAAACTACAGAATTAGTGAACAAAACGGAAAGAAATTCAGCAGAGAAATAGAGAAGTGGATTTCGGTCTTAATCGGAAAATTGACTTGAAGAAACAGTTATTGTGATTGAAGATTTGAACAACGTTGAGGCAAGTTATAGGTCCAAAATGCGATCGTTTTCGTTTGGTTCTATCGCTTTCATAATTCTGAATTTTTCCCTCGGAATTTCTGCGTGTCGATCTCTTCCGCTCCTCATTTTTTGTTTGGGTTAAAAGTAAAATCTTTTGTTTTATTAGGGACTTGAATTCAAACTTTTAAGAACTATAAGTCTAAAATAAAGTTTTTATAAGCTTAATTTTTTAATATAAAAAAATATTATAAAATAGACATTAACTTTTAAATTAAAATATATATATATATATATAATAAACATAAAATAATTACATATATAACATAAACATTAGTAAAACACTAAAAAAAAACTCACGTGTAGCCACTGTTTTGGATTCTTTTTCTCGAATTTTTTAAATTAAAAAAAAATATTTGTAATAAATGTTATCATTATAGTTGTTATCAATTGATAACTTTCTATTTGCCACAATTACGAGTAATTCTTTTCAAATTTCTCAAATTGAAAGTTATCGTTGATATCAACTATCAATAGCTGCCACGAGAAATCAAGTCATGAGCAGCAAGTTATCGCTCTCAAAGTTAAACTCGAAGCAACAAACAATTGATAGTCATGATGATATTGAAAAGTGTATTTAAGTCTAGAAAACGTAGCTAAGAAATTAAAAGAAATGTTTACCATAAAAAAGCTTATGCTAAATATTACGTTGAATGACGACTTTATACAATTGTTCACCTATCTACCATTTTTGAATTCCAAACCGCAAATGATAAGAATATACATGAGTTAGGTTGGTGGGTAGGAATCGCTAACACATACTACATGTTAGTTGAATCAAGCTCGCTTTTGCTAAACCATATCTACTTAACTTGATCGTCCATATACTTTTAAATGATACTTTCATCCACCAATGATAAAAATGTACATGAGTTAGGTTGGTGTTTTTTTTTTTTTTTTTTTTTTGCCACAAACAAAAAATTTGAATAATTCCGGTTAGCTACTTGAAAGATTCAGACATTGTCTCTAACTTAACCCAACCCAGTCCATAAAATTCGAGTTTGGTATGGTTTGGGTTATTTTTCTCTTATTAATTTAAATACTTAAATTTATCTACAATACATTACTAATTATTTAAATTTGATAAACTCAAATGATATATATATATACTCAACTCAAAACCAAACCCGAAAACAATTAAAAAAAAAAAACCAATACAACATTTGCAGTTTGAATTGAATAGTTTGGATTGTATTGTCGTATCATTTGAATGCCCCTAACCAACCAACCATATCCAGACAAAACCTAATAACTTGTTACAAACTACAATTCCTCTTTTAGAATATTTCATCCTAGAAAACAAAATCCTCAAAATAGAGGATTCAATTGATCAAGGTTGTTATATTATATACATTTTACCATATTTCAAAATGTGATAACGAATATTAATAAAATATTGATACCAACAAAAATATCAAGATCTTAATTTTGCAGAATTGTTAACAAAAAGATCGATAAAAAGTCAAAGCCAAAAGATATTTTTGAACAAATTATAATAACAAAAAATTAAACAAATATTTAAATGATTAAGTAAATGTTTTATGATTTTTTAAAGCAAGTTAACAATTCAATGAAAACGTTAATTCACTCAATGTTGAACCTAAAGGTGTAAAAGTATTGAGATATCGATGAAAATGTAATAACATGCATGTTACGTTGAAAAGAAAGTTCGAGATGATGATGATGAAGATTCAAATATAAATAAAAAAAATAAAAAAAATAAAAAAAATAAAAAAACCAATCTCCAGCTTAAGGAGAAAAGAACTAAATTAGATAATGATTGTGTTTGCACTCAAAAGTATCTAAGACTGAAATGTGCAAAGTGACAAAATAGAATTTACAAGTTCTAAGCAAAATTGGAATTAGACTAAAGAGTTCGGAAAAGTAACATCAATATTAAATATTTGCATATATATTTGATCTCTTATATAAATGCTTGTAAAATATAACTACATAGATATTTTAGGATATACATATATATCCGTAACATTGAATCTCGATATCGATATTTTGATCCTTGGTAAGGATAGACGGAAAAAAAAATTGTGCACCTAAGATAGAGACAAGAATATAAAACATTGTCTTAAAATGAACATGTTGTGCGAGACATATAGTATGTATTAATGATCAAGAAATAATACCGTAAAATTTTGTTTAATTCCTTTTGCACATACATAGGTTCAGTAATTTCATCTCAACAATGAAACGAAGGATTCACTACTTCTCATAACCAAAAAGAAAACGTTAAAAAGAAAAAAAGAAAAAAAAAGTCAATATATTCAAATTTTGAGATGATACTAAAGATTGCTATTGTTGGTTCGAGAAATCAAAATAAGAGAATCGAACCATTTATCCCGACTGTCCAATAATCAAACAAACAGCAAAGAGGAAATTGCCTAAATACTGATTCCAAATTGGTATCCTCATTCGTCCATTTTACATCAGAACAACAAACAAAACCTCCAGCCTCAAACCCTTAATTTAACATTTCATAACTCAATCCTCTACGCCACTTGCATCCTGACCATAAATTTGTTGATTGAGGCAATCTGTGTGAGGCTTCCTATGGTCAATCTACTAGCATCAACTGATGATCATCTTCTTGAAAAATTCAGCTTGATCAGGAAAATACTCCAACAATTCATCCTTTGTAACCCATACAAAATCTTCACATTTCCCAATATTGAATTTATTGGTTGCAATTACTTGGGACTTAAAAAAGAATCGCTGGCAAACAGGAGAGATTTCGTTTAGGCAAACACATAAATGACCTCATTGTACTAAGTACAGAACGTTGATGCATAAACTCCGATTTTATTCATATAATTTGGGTTCTATTCCATTTTAGTTCCTATACTTTCAAATGCCTAAAAATAATTTTGAAGGACTAAATTTAAGATTTTATTGAAAGTACATGAACTAGAGGGGAACAAAATCCAAAGAAATGTATTTTAACCAATTCCAATGGCAAATGCTTGAAGTTGGTATATGATATAAATTTTTTAGTTGAAGACATATACCTTCAAAGTTGGAACTTGTGCAGTTTCTGTAGGTGGTACAACCATATGACCCATTGGAGCATTTCCAACGAAATATGTATGAGAAAGATCTCCAAGGACGGACTTTAAGGCAGACTCTGCACACTGTAGAACTTGAAAGTCAGAAGGGTAAAATTGATGAAAAATAGAACTGAAGATTACCGGTAGCCAACTCTTACATTACGTAATGTCTCCTCAGTCTCGTAAACTTTTTCTGGAAAGTGCCAGATGGGTTTCTCATCAGGTGCCCCAATGGAGGGACCATAGAGAAGAAGATAAAGTCTTCTGTCAAGTGCTCTTTTCAGTGACCTAGAAGGAGAGAGAACAATTCGAAACCGGAATGTAAATCTCAATTTTGAGCTTAGAATGTAGCAAACTAATGACTTGGATCATATAGCCTGAACTCTAAATAAACAGCGAGAAAAGGGAGACTCTGTATTTAAGAGACACAATCTAGAAACTTCAGTTGTAGAGTAGAAAAGGCATCAATAGCCAGATATAGAAACAAAGTAATACAAATTTAACATTTACTAGATATACAACGATATCTGGAAATTTTATCATGAATCAAATGAAAGGGATTTCCCCAGGGCTAAAACAAGTTTCATCAGTCATCATGAAAACTAAGTAGAACTATGGTTTTACTAAAATAAATGAGTTGAAAGCACCTAACAGGAGCAGCATGCGCATGAGCTTGATATGCACTGTGCAATATTGGGATATGGAAGTGTTGTTTTACTTTTTTATAAGAAACGAGAAAAATATGTTCAAACAAACACAAAAGAACTGCAAGTTGCCACAAAAAATTGCAGGGAAGAAATGTCACAACAATGAAGATTAATTAGCATGAACAAGAACAAAAACTCATAGATTGTGTTTCTTTTCACTCAATAGTGGCGTTGCATGGATAAAGAAACCTTCAATCAATCAATTCTAAGTTATATTAAAGAGAGAGGGAGAGAGAGAAAGGGGGAAAAAGGGGAAAAGAAAAAAAAAAGAGATTGCATACTTCGTATCATTTGTTTTGTCAGCTTCAGTAATTCGTGGAGCTGGAACATAATCAATTTGGTAGTCACCTTTTCCCCTGTTATCACCAGCTTGAGTCATATAATTACCAAAAGAAAGAAAATTTATGTATTCTCATTTATCCAGTGTTTGCTCAATAAGCTCCATCAATTAGCTAACTGAAAATTGATAGCACCATGAGATAAGATTGCCTTCAAAATATAAATTATGTGATGGCTTATGGGCATATGACATTGCGCTATAGTGGTAGTAATATACAGGAAATTCAAGTAACTGCAGCCACCCATTTGACAATAAACATGCACTTAGATAATTCAGGGAAAACGGTTACAGAGTTGGTCATCCTACACCCAGATAATCCATGCAAATAATTCAAATAAAAAGTAAATTGATCACCCAAAAGCTACATTATACTAAGCTCACTACAAAGGAAGCCCTAAGATTTATCAGCATAAAGCTTCATCTTAGAAGGCTCCAAGGAAGTCATAAAGTTTAACTTCACCAATAACTGGTAACTTTCTTTAATTGCTTAGGTACCAAAAGTTGTTAGTTTCAACTTCCAAAAGAACGAAAAAGTTATTACCTCAGTGTAACAAATCACATTAGAAATCTTCAATCTGTTGTAATTAGAAACTGAAACCAACTTTCCTCAATCGAGACGCCAACATCGTCCTTTTGATGATTAAATTACATTGGTACTTGAAGTTATCTAACATAGATGTTCTTTACTTTCACAAAATTTTCTTGCTCAAAGTTTGGAATCAACTGGTGCCCTCCTAGTAGAGTAGCCCCCAAAAATATTGTCTTGCACTTTTAAGAATAAAATAAGCTAAAATATGATTATCACATTGTTGTGAATAATGATGTTTGACAAAATGAAAAAATAAACTAAAAGACCACTCTCTAGAACTTGATGCTTTAAAATGTCACAAGAATTAAAAGAATTCAAAGAGAAAGTCAAGTTAAAACAATGTATAAACCAAAACTCTATATTTGACATAGCCACACAAAATGATAGAACAGATACCTGGCATTAGCTTTATCTAAAAATTCGTCAGGATATTTGCGCCGATATTGCTGTTGCCACCTAAACCTGAAGACAATCCAGCAAAACTGAACGATCAAAATAAGAAATACTCCCTATACCGATGAAAATCAAGTCAAGATACAGCAACTATTTCAATCAAAAAAAGAAACACAAGCAAAAACAACGTACCGGAACTCCGTAAATGCATAGACCACGGGGTCAATCTTCGGAATCACAACTGGCAGCCTCTCGAAAAGTACAGCCGCTACAATTTTCTCAGAATTCGTCGAAAATCCTCGCCTCTTCACGAGCTGACCGGCAAAACTTAACGATCTCTGCATTCTAAACTTGAGAGAATCACACATAATCGATTAGAGAAAAAAGAAACAGCAATTCATAAACCATACAAGAAATTTTGAAGGAAATGATACTGGAACTTGCATTGAAGTTCTAAGGAGAGGTATAACCGATATTGAACACGCATTCATAAGCTACCACTGAAGAAAGCACGAAGAGCTCACCTGAGAATGAGAGGGTGACCGTCGACGGCGAGGGTTGCGCTTTGGTAAACCTTCTCTTGTTCTGCGTGTTCTTAACTGGGCCGCCGGAGGTTGAGATACTATGGGCTTTCAGCTGACCTTTAACCATTGGGCTCTTAGTGTAAATTGTCATATGTCACTTTATACAGGATTCGTACTGAAATAGTGTAATGGATCATTGTATTAGAGTTAAAACATTATTAATTTTGATATATTTACTATTATCGTATCGTTACATCTTGATCTTAAGATAAAAATAAGGGTAACAGTAAATTTAACAAAATTCATAACTTTAAGTAATGATAACAGTAAATTTAACAAAATTCATAACTTTAAGTAAACACAATAAAAAAAAATAATTTAATTACATTTGTGATTCAAATTCATTATAGTTGATCAATCAAAATAATTCAATTACGATCACCAATTTTCATTATAGATTGGTAAATATAGCCTAAATCACAAGCGTAATTTAATTACTTTTGATTATGTTTACTTGAGCATGTAAACATAATTCGAGGATATTTACTTTGTATTGTGTTGGTGTCATTGTCCTTCCACTATATTTTTTTTAAGGTTAATTAGTAACGATATTTGTAATGGTTACAATAATTGTGATAAATTAGCTATTTTGTAGCAATTTCTATAATTGAAATATTGTATGTCGTAAAATTTTTAAAAGGTATTCAAAAGTAATTCGGAAAGAAGTTTTAAGCCTTACGTAATTGTCAAGTGAGTTTCAATTTAAATTCTAAGGTAGATTTCTACTTTTTACAATAATTTTGAAAGCTAACAAATTAAGATTACGACGTGGTTTGTTTGGTTTGGAATATCAAACCCCACAAATCCATTTTCTTTCACATCCCAACTATTTGTCATTTTCATTAGGATCATTATAATGAATGTCAAATTCAAAGTTTATAAATTGAATCAGTTGTAGGGGTAAAGATCAGTTAGTCAGAGCTGATTATTCGACAGAACCGACTATGATCGACCTAGTGAATGTTCAAATTGACTTTAACCATAGAAAAGTACAAATAAATTATTGGTCAGTTGATCGCTCAGTTTAAGTCTTTGGATTTTTTTTAAATTGTTGTACGTTAAAAAAAATCCATTCCAATCCGATACTGATTGAATCCCTTTAATTTAGTTAGGTTTGATCAGTCGACTCGATTTTAAAAGCCAATAAAATCATTTAAAACTGTATAAGAAAAAGAAAATATAGAAATTCAGTTTCCTATCAAAATAAAATTTTGAAAAATAACTTCTAGTAAAAACTAGAAAAGGTGTTAAATATAAAGGATAAAAGCGTCGACAGCAGGGTTCGAACCTGCGCGGGCGAAGCCCAACAGATTTCAAGTCTGTCTCCTTAACCACTCGGACATATCGACCGGCGCTGCACAAATTACGTAAGTTAAAAAATTAGTTAATAAGTTTTTGAAAGAAAAACAAACAAATAATATCCTAAAAAACTTTTAAATTATTGTGGGAAAACTAGTTTGGCAATCTATTTATTTATTTTATGTTTTTTTTATTTTTTATTATTAATATTTTTAAATAAATTACGAAGGAAACTGAAAATGAAAAAAGTAGACTTTTGTATTAAATCAATTGTTTGACGGTTTTTGTTTTTAATAAACAAATATTTACAAAAACAAAAACTAAAAGTTGGGGTGGGTCGTGGTTAAACTACAAAATTTCTAACTTAGACTCGTTTATAAGATTATCAGTACACATTTTTCACAAAAAATAATAAAATAGAATAAGAAACAATTTTTATCGAGTAGGTCTTTGAATGTCCAAATTTAAACAATGTACTACTAAATCAACCGCTAGTTTGTTGTTGATTTTTTAAAAATGTCTAACCACGTAAATTTCATGTGTTCTTGCATGAATGTTATTATTACTATTTAACCAATTTTAATAAACAATTAACTTTGAATGATTAGATTTAAGATTTATTAAAAATTACATACACTAAAATTAAACATTAACATATTCAAATGTATAGGAACCAAAATGGTTTCACTTATAATATGTGCACATTTAATCTCATAGTGACGAAAGACTAAAATTGGATCTTTAAAAGTACGAACGTGTTTCAATTTAATAATTTATAAAAAAAGTGATTTCTCAATTTTACATTTATACATATAAAACCGTTCAACTTAATCTTAAATTTAATAAGATCGACTTTTTATGTACTAAAGTTTATCAATTAAGTGGATATTTTGAAGAAATAGATACAGGGTAATTTTGACAAGTAGAACTTTTATGGATAATAATTAAATGTTAGTGTACAATATTTTAACGAATTTCAAATATAATAAAATCTATATACGATACTTTTACATAGTGGTTCATTATATTAAAGAAGAAAAAATTGAAAAAAAATAAATGTATAAAGCGAGATTTGTACACGAAACACCATTGGGGGTTAGAGTATGCATTTATGACTATGCTAACTGCAATTATTAGTATGACACTAGTTTTTCTATATATTTTATATAAGGATATAAGGTTGAGGGGGTTCGAGTCCTATGAACCTATGCTAAATTCGTCGATGCTCTCACAAGATGAATCTAAATTTTGTTATATTTATACATTTTTTTAGATGGTGTATATTTACTTGGAAAGTAAGTGTTATATTTGCAATTGCACGTGTATTTTTTAGCAACAAAAAAAAAATCAATAAAAGATTTATGGAGAGAAAAAGTAGCACATAAAGTCTAGTTTTTAATTTTTTTTATAAAAAAACTTATTAAATTTGGAGAAAATATCAATTTAGTTGTATCAATTTAAAGCATGAACTAATAATTATATTGATTTAAACTCGGAGTTGTATCAATTTAAATCCAAACTAAAAACTGTATAAATTTAAACTTTGAACTTTTATAAGTGTGTCAGTTTAAACTTTAAAGTTACATGATTGTATCAATTTAAATCCTTTATTATGTTTTATTTGGATACAATTGTGAAAAATTAGAGTATAAATTGATATCTTTATGTGAGTTTGAGATTTAATTTGATACATTTATAAACATTCAAAGTTTAAATTGATATATATATATATAGACTTATTAGTTTAGGATTTAAATTAATACAACTTTGAATTTCATAATTTAAATTGATACCGTTATTAATTTAGAATTTAATTGGTTAAGGTAAATTGATATTTGCCCATAAAATTTTATAATTACTTATCTTGTAATTTAACTAAATTATGAATATATGATTATTCATTTAACAGCAGCTTCTTCCGGAAAAATTATTTATTTATTTTTTAAACACAACTTGTCATTGGAGAGCACGCTATAGACGGAGAGGATCGTCGGGCGACATGGCCGCCGCCGCCAGGCCTCCCAAAACGCCGATAAAGGTACGCCGGAAACTCTATCCTCTGCCTCTAATTTATTCTTTATATCCTCCATAACTTCCTCATGATCGGATTCATTCAATAATTTCAATTGTCTCTCATTTTCCTTGTCGGGAATTGTAACCCTTACTGAAGGTTGGAACTGGTTACGGCTTTATTTTCCTCGTTTAATGAGTACTACGATGTTTCACAGTGACTAGGGAAAATTTATTGAATGTGGCTATAATCAAGGGAGCGAAATTATCGGTTACATTGCTGCAGTCTCCTGCAATAATTTCTCGGAAATAGGAGATTTGAATGGGGAGATAATCAGTTGAGTTTTGCTTAATTATAGAAAAAGGCGGTATAGTTGAACTTGATATGAGTTTGTAGGTCCATCTGTTGTGTGAGAGTTAATGCTCATTTAAACATAACCTTAAAGAAATTCATCAAAGTTCAAGTGAGTTGAAATATTTGTTGGCAATGGCTGTGGGGAAGTTATTTTGAAATTCAAAGTCAGCTGTTCTGGTACACTCATTTTTATTCATTTAGTTTTTCAGCGTATGCTTTGCATATGATCTTCTCTGTTTTAACTTAGATTGTAGTGAATTTTATGACAACTTTTAGTTCATGGGGATTGGTAAGCTACTTCGTACTCATTTTAGATGCCCAAGTCTGTTTTTGATGGATCAATTTGGACATTGTTTCCAATTCTTGAAGTTTTAAAGTGAAACTCAGAGGTTCAATGCTTCTTTATGGGCATTGGTCACTAGCCATTTTTGTAATTATGACATTGATCTTGTTAGTTTGGGCTCTAGTACATTTTGTAGTTAGTGGAGGACACAGGCTTCTTTAAGGCTTAATTTTTGTCTGTTCTTTATTCTTTATTTGTTTTACTCAAACAGAAGCGAAAGTTAGAGATGGAAGTGAATTTTCTCAGTCTCATGTTTTAGTGATCGGATTTCTTTAAGAGCAACTTTTACAACTTTTAATTTAATACTTGCAACGGATCTTCATTTATAGTTGCATTGATGTAGTCTAAGGTGCGTTGGTTTCTGTTTACAGTCAACACGGGTGCCAGTGGGTCTATTTGCTGCACAATGTGAGGAATGCTTCAAATGGAGGTTAATAAGTACCCAAGAGGAGTACGAGGATATTAGAAGCAAAGTGATAGAAGAACCCTTTACTTGCCGTAGGAAAGCCAATACTTCTTGCGAAGATCCTCCCGATATTGACTACGATTCAACTCGAACATGGGGAATTGACAGACCCAACATCCCAAAGAGCCCAGAAGGTTTCACAAGACGTTTAGTGATAAGAAAGAACTTCTCTAAATTTGATGCTTACTATGTTACACCCACAGGGAAGACAGTGAGATCTTCATCAGAGATGTTAGCTTTTGTAGATGCAAATCCACAATACAAAGATATAGCTCTTTCAAACTTCAGTTTTGCTGTCCCAAAAATAATGGAAGAAACTGTTCCTGAAAGCATATTGAAAGAGGGTTTAAATAGCAGCAGTGCCAAAAGAATTAAGAAAACAAAGGATGAATCTGCTCATACTGAATAAAAATCACTTGGGATTTGCTTGTAGCATTCTTCTAGTGTTGATATTAACTCTTGTGAATGATTCTATATTGAGTTGAAAGATGTAGAATGAGGATTCTCCTCATATTATTTGTACCATTTTCTTGTTCACTTATAAGGAGAGTTGTGGTATGTTGTATCATATAGCCATGTTTGATGATTGTCTGAAGATTGTTGGACTATGAGTGAATTTGATTGTGAGTAATGAGTAGTGACAATTATATGAGATGAACAATCCATTTTATCCCTTAAACATGGCAAAAGGTGTCCATTTATTCTTAAATTCTGGCAAGAAAGGACGATGATTAGGTGCAACATTTCATGAAATCCTTTTTGTTACATAGTTAAAAAAAAACATCTCATGGAATCCTTTTTGTTACATATTTTAAGTTTTGCAATTTAAAATAAGTTTTCTATTATTTTAATTTATTTATTTGTGTATTTTTTTATAATTAAAAATCACATTTAGTTCTTAAATTTTTATAGAAATGCCAATTTAGTTCCTAAATTCTGGGTTGTAACTTTTTTTAAAATAGCAACAATTGTTAAATTTTGTGTTAGAAATTGCAAAACTGATCTATATGTATATGGTATAATTTGATGAAGTTGAAAATTCAGAGTAATTTCTTACTAAGTTTAAGTTAAAATCGATGATTTCTCAGAATATTTGTAGTTAATTAAAAATAATCTTTAAGCTCCCAAAATGTAATTAAAAGTACTTATTTTTCAATTAAGAATGCTCTTAGAGGAGGTTCCAGGAGTGCTCCTTAAAAAAACACTCCCAAGTTTTTAATCTCCATATTCGAATAAGATGTATAGTAAAAAGCTAATAATCCTTCTAGCATTCTACCTCTACTCACGTGTGCTGCAACCATGCAGCCCACCATCATTGGGCCTCTGACCATAGCTCGATAATTCATTCATGCATGCCACTAATTCGATGACAACACATTTTACTACTTTAAAGAGTCATATTACTCCGCCCATTTACTCGCGCTTGGTGACATTACATATTGATATAAGAGTGCAAGAGACGATGCTAATTGGATGATAAACACTTCAATTGTTTAGTATATTGTTGATTTTTTTTTTTTTTAGTTCAATAGCTATAAAATGAGAAATACCATCGATCTTAATTCTATTTACTTTACTTTTAGCGGTGACTGAACATCAGCAATAATAAGGAATAGTGCTATTACGAAACTGCCAATTTAATGTGAGTAAAGTCAACATCTAAACTATATAAACAACTAAAAAAAAGGTGAAAAACAAACCTCTCAACCCTACATTTACTTGCAGAATTAGTAAGAAAGCCTGATCCCTCTGTTTTTGAAACTAAAACTTCTTCATTACATAACCTGATCATCCATTTTGTCTTAGTATTCAACGGATAATATGGAAGCATGCCATGTGCTCAAGAACGCACCAATCACCACGAGGTTGGCTTTCACTATAATTGGTGTTAGTCGTATACGTACTCATATCTAGGCTCCGTGTCCAATAACGGCAATCGAGGTATCTGGTAAATGTTTGTTTAAACTTTGCTGTCTAATCTATTTTTGTGTATTCAAGCAGCATGTGTGGGGACCTGTAGATTTTCACAAGTGTCCAGTATAAGACCTCTTCAACTCCAAGCTCGCCCTCAGCTCTAGCAGCATATATGTCTTCACAAATGGCAATCAACCTATAACATTATAGGAAAACATAACTAATGTCATATTTGAAGAGCTAGTTTATAAAAAGCATATTGAGGATGTAGATAATCAAACAAGTTATCAGTTATCATCATAGAATATAATAAAAGCACTAGTCTCTTCCTTGGTTTGTTTTTTTGAGATTGCTAAAACTCTCTTCGTGGTTTTCTCTGGATAGACCTTACGTTATGGTGTTCCCTCTCCAAACTTAGTGCATTCTACTTTTTTCAAGGTCGATTTTACATTAGTATTATTCAGATTGCTTTAGTTTTCTCTGCATAGATCTTACGCTTTGTTGTAGAAGGGTTTGTTGTCTTATTTTTCTTTCATTGTATCTTGAGTATTAGTCTCTTCTCATCATTTCAATGAAAAGTTTTGTTTCTATACTTATATAATAAAGCACTCAAACTTTCTTTGAAAGCCTGAATGTAATATTTTTAAACTAATGCTTTTGTCGTTCAAACAAATAAAAAGGAAAAAGGAAAACAGAGATAGATTGCAAAAGTGAATTCTGTTACATTACCTGTCACAAGAAGGAAGGTTCTCATAGGGAATTCGCATTCTCAAGTCAGAGCATTGAAGTCTTATAAAACGGCCCACTGCTAGAACAAAGGTTATGTAAAGTCCCCAGATGCTGAACTTGCTGAGAGTGTCACCCAGAATGCCCTCTGAAAGAAATGTTAAGGTTAGTAATATGGTTTTGAAACTTCATTCTATTAATCATCTACGTTATATGCTTTAAATTGGACTCACGAGGTGGTATTTCCTCAGAGATTACAAAGGCTACTGGTCCGGTACATTCACTGACGTTTATTGGCTGGATGTCATGGAAGGACCACCATTCGTAGTTGTTACGGTTCAAGATGAGATCAGCACTGACAAAACTTTCCTGTAAATGATATCAGATCAGTTGTTTGAATAAAATCTCACACAAGCATAGAAACGATATCGGCTACTTCCGTCTCAGTAGATGAAGAACAATGACCCCAGATCTAGGAATCCTCAATCAGTGAACTGCACCATGAGGTTTCCATTACTGTTATTTGAGACGTGAGTTTCCAAACATTCAATTAAATTCTGAAAATAATTTCGTATGGTTCCTGTCTTTAGTCCCCAAGTCTTCTAAGCATATAATCTATAGCCCCTAAGTTAAGTGCACAATTTGTAGCCCCAAAGTTTTGTAACCGTACGATGTACACCCAAGTTTTGTGAAAAAATCCATGTGAAAGCACAAGGACCAAAAATGGATAGAAAAGAAACCGATCAAACTCATACACCAAGACCATGCTTATTATCCTAAAAACATAATCTATCAATGATAATCTGAAAAGTGTGCCACAGTGATTACATTTATTGTTGCTACACCTATGTTCTGTAATCATAATGAAATCTGGGTCTAGTGCCAAATTAATAATCAACAAACGCAACAATTGGATATTATACGATAAACTTAACTGTATCATTAACTTCCCTCCTACTGTGAGCTAAAATTTATAAAAAGCCCAACAATTGAAAAATCAAATAACCATTGAAGAGAAAATGACATTGTGGGATTTGAAAACACGGGAAGTCTTTATGATACCATGTTAAATCACTAATGACCCAAAAGCTCAAACTAATAAGTTACAAAAAATTAAATTATATTAATACCTCAACAAACCTCATCAACAAAAATATCAGCTAGTCCTCTTGTACTTTGAGCATTAGTCTCCTATATTTTATTAATAAAGAGGCTTGTTTTCTTTAAAAAAATAAAAAATAAAAATATCAGCTAGTGTTGGGTAGGGAGTACCTCTTGTTCCAGAGGTCTAACATCACCAGAGCCTGTGACACGAAAATATCTTTGGTAAACATTTTTTATCCGAAAGCCATTCATCGAGCCATTCAGAACTTTCTGGACATCAGATTGATTAGGAAGATCTCGAGGTTCAATAGCTCGGTCATATTTCACAACTTCTTTCCCTTTTGGTCTGTCCCTGGTGAGTATCCAAGTGAAAGAAATGATTATATCTTGTTCCCGGTCAAGGGAATGAACGAATCTGGATTGAACCACATCAGGGACAAGCCACAGGACACTTGCATCAGCTTGACAACAAATTAATTGAATATCATCCTGATTATATGGACTCAGATAACCTCCAGGATCAAGAACCATATTTGTATTCAACTTGTCCCATGAGATCTTTTCACAAAGAGTAGTCTGGTAGAGAGTCAATCTTCCTGAAGTTGTCTTGATATCCACCTGGCAACTGGCATCTTTGATTGGGTTTGCAACATTTGTTGGGTTGCCACTACTGTACATCTGTAACAAAAAGAAGTTTCAATTGTCAGCAACATTCACTATTAATTTGTCAATTGGAGTTTTTTGGTTAAAACATACATGAGCTGATGAAGGACTCTATTTTGAAGGGGGAGCCCAAACATGCTTTTGAAAAATGCCCCTCAAGGGCTTCAACGAAATGAGGAACCCCCTCCCAGAAAAAAAAAACAGTTTATGGAATACCCTTCAACAGCTCTCTTTTCTCTAAACCGTCTCTTACAAAGTTCTAATCTCTTGAGTTCTTTAATAATTTTTATCATCTTATCCTTCATAATACCATATTTTCACATTGGTATGCAAGATGATTATAAAGAACCATAGAATTAACTGATGGAATGCAAATTATGACAAAACCAAAGTGGAACATATTAACCTTTTATGTCATTATGTGAGGTAAATGTTTCGATTGCAAACAATGAACGATAATCAATTAGACATTCGAAAACTTCTAATGGTATATAAAACATGTCCTCTCTTGATTAAAAGAGATACACGGAGGCTCATAAAATGATAAGAAGGAAGAATTTTTTTGGTAAATATAGAAAAACAGAACATAGAGAAGCGACACTTTACTGAGTCCTAAAACATATATCTATTATCTTTTTCTTTTTGGATAATTGGGATATTGGACCGTACTCCTTTGCAGAATCTTCATGGGATCAAAACATTAATAAATTTCACTAGAAATAAATTTGGTGACATACAACAATTAATGCTCTCAAGTTCCTTACCAGCATTGGAGCCCAGATCACACAGATTAATATGAAGAACAGGCATATTCCATTGCAACATTTGGTCATTACAGTTTGCTTATCTCCTTGTTTGTGCTGAGATCTATTTAAGACTGCATCACATTTGACAAGGTACAAGCTTGCATTTATGTCCTCCAGCTGAGAAAAGAAATCCATATATTATTTTAACTCAGCATTCAGTCCCCAGGGTTGGGGTGGGTAAGAAAATATAGAAGAAAACATAAAACCATATATTGCTTACATCCAAACGGTTAAATTGCAACGAGGATATGAGGTATAAAGAAAATCAATGATTTATTTCTGAAAAAAGAAATGTAAAACCTAGTCACACATGCATCACTGCAACCTTCATATAGCTTATTATTATGCTCACTTAAAACTTGGGAAATAAATTCATTTTGTACCACTAAACTTCGTGGGTTGAATCAATTAGAACCCTAAACTAATAATTGTATTAATTAAAACTCTAAACTTTCAGAAGCGATATTAGTTTAGACCAACCATTACAAGTTTGTTTTAAAATATATATAGGTAATTGTCACGTGTATGGTGTCTGTTGGAAATAAAGGGCTTTGTTAATAGTTTATAGCCCCAAGGGTATTTTAGTATTTTACTTTACCCTAACTTTATTTCTAAAGGCATTGTCCACCAAAGCTCGTGTGCCTATACCTCTCAACAAAATAGGGTGGCCGGAAAGCAAAATCGTCACCTCCTCAAGGTTCCACGGTCTCATGCTGTCTACTTCACTTCCATCGTACTTAGGGGGGATGTAGTTTATAAAAGAGATTGATAGACACTTTATAAAAGAGAAACTGGACAATGGCAGTATCTGTATTCCGTATATTCCATCTGGTCAACAAGTTGCTGATGTTCTCACCAAAGAATTACTCAGGCCAAGTTTAGACTCATGTTTTAGCAAGTTAAGTCTGATTGACATCCACACCCCAACTTGAGGCGGAGTGTTGAAAATAAGGGGCTTTGTTGATAGTTTATAGCCTCGAGGGTATTTTAATATTTTACTTTACCCTAAGTTTATTTCGTTTTTGTATTAGAGCTTGCTAGAGTCTATAAAGTTGTCTTCTCTTGTAACTTTCATTGTGTGTGAAAATAATAAAAGAGACTCTATTGTGGTTTTTTCTCCCTGTTCTAGGGTTTTCCACGTAAACCCTGTGTTCTCTTTTCTATGGTTTAACAATATCTACAATGTAGAGATTAAAGCAATACCCCAACTTGAGGCGGAGTGTTGAAAATAAGGGGCTTTGTTGATAGTTTATAGCCTCAAGGGTATTTTAATATTTTACTTTACCCTAAGTTTATTTCATTTTTGTATTAGAGCTTGCTAGAGTCTATAAAGTTGTCTTCTCTTGTAACTTTCATTGTGTGTAAAAAGCATAAAAGAGACTCTCTATCGTGGTTTTTTCTCCCTGTTCTAAAGTTTTCCACGTAAACCTTGTGTTCTCTTTACTATGGTTTAACAATATCTACAATGTAGAGATTAATGCAATATTGGAGTGCAATGATGAACTCAGGTTGATGGTAGTAGTTTTCATAAATATGAACAGTTTTTTTTTTGTCTTCTCTTCGTCCTTTGTTTTTCTCTACTCATTTAGGAAGGACTATGATGAGAGGTTTTAGAGAAAAGAATAATGTTGCTTAGGTGACTTTAACTTGATTTTTTTAAAAGGATACGAAACTTTTCGTTGAAGAAATGAAAAGAGACTAATGCTTTGAATACGGGAAAATAATAATTTTAAATGAAATCAAGTGAAAATAGTTATGAATCACTAATAGATGGTTTAAATTGATTCAATGATGTAAGTTTAGACTTTTAATTGATACAATTGTTAATATATGGTTTTAATGAACACAGCCTAAAAAACCGACTAACCACCATGTATTGGTATGTATTCTCATCCACAGCCAGGTTTAGAAGGGCACAATTGCATAGTTGACGAGCATTACTTGCCAACCTTTTTCAATGTAAGTGTTTCTCCGGACACTATAACTCAAAACGAGCTAGCATCAATGCATTGCTCGTTCTAGAATGATATAAGGACACCTCACCGCTCGACGCTGCCGGTGATAGCAAATCTTCGGCTAGACCAACTCCGATTACTTGTCACGCCAGTTTAGACCTGTAAGGAGGCATTTGGGGGCTTTCCACAATGAAATCTATCAGGATTGAAAATAAGTTGTTTACTTGTGAGTTTGATAGAAAAAGTAGAGGAGAGTCGTCTGCATAAATGAGCATCATCAGAACAAAATCTACTCGATAGTAGGAGAGGAGATCATTATAATCTGGCTGATTGATTCCTTAGAGGAGGTTCTGCAGGCTCCGAAACAACAAAAGTTTTTCCGTAAGACGTTCTGTAAAGGGGCTTCATCTGGGTCCAGAAAACCACAAACAAAAGAGGATGCTTCCTTGAGATTTCTAAAGTGATGCAATCGGGGAAGAAAAGCAATATTGTGGTCCCCTCTGGGATTGATCTACAAGGATGGGAAAGTTTCAGAAAACTACTGCTTGGGTTCATAAATGAAAGGGAGGAGAAGAGTGGTCACCTAATGTTTAATCAGCCGGAAGAATGGCCTGCTCTTCCGTCGCGGAATAGAATGCCTCCTTTGCCCAACGCAACAGTTACGAGACCTCAGAGGGATTATATTTAGAAAAAGATTGTTAGGAAAATTTGTTGGGAAGACACAGTGGTTGTGACGAAAAGGGATTTCCATGAAGATTGGTGTAGAATCCTGGAAGTGATACAAAAACTAACGAAAAGAAGTTTCATCATAAATCCTTTTCTCCCTGACAAGGCTCTCCTTAAATGCCCTGGTCAAACGATGGCTAGACTTCTTGCAATGAATAAAAGATGGATGACTTTTGGTCCGATAACGTTGAAAGTGGAAAAATGGGACCCCATGAAGCATGGCAGAATCACGATGGTCCCTTCATATGGAGGCTGGATACAACTAAGGAATTTCCCTCTGCATCTCTAGAGTGAATCAAATTTTAAGGCAGTAGGCAACATGCTTGGAGGCTTCCTGGATTATGCCGATGAAAAGTCCACTCTCATTGATTGCTTGGAAATTGGAATTAAAACCAAAGGTAATTATTGTGGTTTTCTTCCCTCTGAGTTCAAAATAGTAGGGTTTCAATACATATCTAGTGCAGGTTGTGACCTTTCAGGATGCGAATCATCTGATAGACAAAGTGGCCAGCATCCATGGCACTTTCTTGCCAGAAATGGCGGCGAACTTCTTTAAGGGCTCGGGTCAGGCGAGCCAAAATCCAATTGATATTTGGAGAGTTGAAAATCCGGATGTCAGGTTAAAGGTCGATCTGTCTCTCTGCTCTGAGCAAGAAGGTACGGAAGGGCAGATAGGTCTGCCTTCTCTGCAAAAGGATAGTTCACGGGGGGAAGAAGACATTTCAAATTTGCCGCCGATTCCTATGAGTATGGATCCAAGTGGTGGAATGGGCCACTGTGACTTAAAGGGTAAGGGCGGGCTTATTGAGAATGATTTCAGTACTCGACCCAAATATGATGAGGGCCCAAAGGGCCTAATTATTAAAGAAGTGGAGGAGCACCCTAATACCAGCACAGACCGGGGTTTGGGCCGAGGGATTAAAAAGCCCAATAAGAGTGGGGGATCTAGCTCACCGACACGGCTAGAGGAGAAGATGAGGAGGGAAGCGACTTCAACTCCGTTCTTTCTATCTCTAGCCTTGACAACGCGAACTCGGAAAACAGATTTGTTGCCCTTGAGGTTGAAGATAATTCTGACGCCTCTGACTGTTCTGCGGAACTTCAGGAACTTTGTGAAAGTAATGAATCTGAACATAGAGTAGAGGAAGGAAATCATCAACTTGTGGTTGTCGAAAATACTCCTCTGAACCAGACTACAGAACCAGAGTTAATGGGTTTTGAAAGTGAGACATAATTAGAACCAGCGCCATCTTTTCAAAATTCTTTTCCATTGAGCAAGGAAGTGGTTTCAGCTTTTCTTGAGCACAATCTGTGTATTCGGCCTATTTCGAAGAAAGCCAAAGCTCAGAAAAGGGTGGGGCCTCAAACAATCAGAAGAAGATGACTCGAGAAGTTAAAGCTCTTATAAGCAGTTGGGAAAAAGAAACGTTGGAGAGTAGAGAGAAGGTTCACCGGGGCTTGTACAGTTCTTAATGCTAGTCCTCTTCAGGAATGTAAGGGGGCTCAATGCAAGGCCCAAAAGAGAGTTAGTGAAAGATTTGATTACTAAGTTTAGTCCGGATGTTGTCATTCTTTAGGAGTCCAAAATTAGTGATATAGATAGGAAGCTTATTAAGTCGGTCGGGAGCAATTGCCAAATTGGTTGGGTTGCCTTAAACGCTGAGGGGGTCTCAGGGGGGATTCTTATTATGTGGAAAGAAAGTTCTATGGCTGTTTCAGATTCGATTCAAGGTCAGTTTTCAGTCTCCATTATCTATAGGTCCAACACTAGTTTTTCTGGCCGGATCTCTGAGATTTATGGGTCGTCTTTGTATAAACGGAGGGATCTGTTTTGGCAGGAGTTTGCTAGCCTGTACGGCCTTTGTTGTGATTCTTGGTGCATTGGAGGGGATTTCAACGTGGTGAGGTGGATTAATGAAAAAGGTTCAGGAGGGTGCTCTACCAGAAGTATGAGAACTTTTAATTCTTTGATTGAAGAAATAGATCTTGTGGATATTCCCATAAAACATGGAGTATTCTCCTGGTCTAGATCTGGTATAAGATCGGTGGCTTCTAGGCTTGATAGATTTTTCTTAACCAGAAATTGGGTTGACTTTTTTAGAGAAGTCAAGTTAGAAAGGCTAAATCGTACCACCTTTGACCATTTCCCCATTCTTCCTAAGCGCGGTTGCCACTCGTGGGGTCCCACTCTTTTCAGAATCGTAAATGCTTGGCTTGAACATAACTTGTTTCTTAATATAAAAGATTGGTGGGAATGCCTGCAAAAAGAGGGTCGACTGATTTATTCTTTTATGAGACGATTGAGGGAGCTCAAGATGATTCTTAAAAAGTGGAACAAAGAGTCCTGGGAATATTTTTACATAGAAACAAAGCCTTACTGACAGAATCACGGCCCTCGATACAAAGGAGGATCAGGGGACTTTCAAATTCTGAGGTGAAAGAGAGAGAAGGCAGCAGAAAAGCTCTTTAGACCTAATTATTAAAGAACAAAGAGTTTGGATGCAAAAGTGTATAGATGTCAGGGAAGAGAAGAGAAAGAAGACTGTCCCCACACCAACTGTCAGTCCAGAACTGAATTTTCTTTCCATCCCCCAAAATGAATTTAATAAAACTGAGGAAAAAGTCTTTCTGTTTATAAATTCCAGCCCACAGTCTGTGGGAGTAACCTCTCTTAGGCTGCTTGGAACACCAGCCGTTAGTGGAGTAACCTTTCTCCACAAACATTTATTGAGGAGGGTAGAGTGTTCCAAGATTTTTTTAGAAATGGTATCATCAACAATTTTTGCAATGAAACTTATTTGCTTGATTCCTAAAAAGAAGGAGGTCGTGCAGGTAGGGGATTTCAAATCGATAAGCCTGACTACTTCCCTTTATAAAATCATCTCTAAAGTCCTGGCTAATAGGCTTAGAAAGGTCCTCCGACTGATCATCAGTGATGCCCAGATGGCTTTTGTGGAGGGAAGACAAATTGATGCTATTTTAATTGCCTCTGAAGCCATGGATGACTGGCGTGCTAAAGGTAGAAAGGGTGCTCTATTAAAGCTGGATCTAGCAAAAGCCTACAACAAAGTGGATTGGTCTTTCCTTGACATGGCGTTGAAGTTTACAGGCTTTGGGAGGAGATGGAGGAAGAGGATCTGGGGCTGTTTATCCTCAACTAATTTTTCGATTATGATCAATGGTAGACCGAGGGGAAAGATAAAAGCTAAAAGAGGAATTAGACAAGGAGACCCTTTGGCTCCGTTTCTGTTTACTATTGTAGGCGATACTCTAAGTTGCCTCATCCACTTTTGAGTTGAAAATAGATCTTTGAAAGGCTTTTTGGTGGGCAGTCCAGAATTAAATGTTTTGCATATTCAGTACGCCGACGATACATTGTTATTTGTAGAGTGGGACCAGTGGTAATATTGAAGCTTGGTGGACGGTGATCAATATTTTTCTTGTGGGGGCGCGACTGTCTATTAATGTGGGAAAAACCCCCATTATAGGCATAAATATTGAACCTTCGGATTTGAATTGGTTTGCCGCCAAGACTGGATGTAAGATAGATTGTCTCCCGTTTTCTTATCTTGGCCTTTCCATCGGCGGTGCTCGTAGATCAAATGGAGGTTGGAATTTATTAGAGGACAAATTTAATCATAAAATTGACAAATGGAGGTGCATTGCTCTGTCTAAAGGAGGAAGACTTACCCTAGCTCAATTAGTGTTGTCTAGCCTCCTTAGGTATAACTTTTCTCTATTGCAGGTGCCTAAAGGGACTATTAAGAGATTGGAAAAGAAAATTAGGGACTGGAATGGGGAGATTTTAAACCCATTTCCCACTTGGTGAATTGGCAGATTGCTTCCTCTCCTACTTGTTTTGGTGGTCTTGGCATAGGCTCCCTAGAACAGAAAAATGATGCTCTTTTTATGAAGTGGTTATCGAGATTCAATACAAAAGATGAGGCTCTGTGGAGGAGAATTGTAGTGGCTATCTATGGGGCTGAGCATAATGGGTGGTACATGAAGATGCCAAAGAGGGGAAATTCTCACAGAATTTGGGCTGGCATTTTAAAACACAAAGACGTCTTCTTCAATTTTGTGAACTTTATTTTAGGAGATGGAAGACGCATTAAATTCTGGATAGATGTGTGGTGTGACAGTCAATACCTTTCCAGTAGGTTTTCGGAAATTTTTGCTTTATCTCTGAGATATGGTGGTTGCTGATTGCTGGTGCTCTAAATCTCGATCATGGAATTTGGGGATTAGAAGAAATATTGCTGATAGTGAGTTTAATAGTTTGGCGTCCATTCTAGAAATTTTACATTCGTGAGTCTCAGGGAGGGGGGAAGACAGTATCAAATGGATCTTGAATGGTAGTGGCGCGTTCACGACAAAGTCTAGCTTTTTAAATTCTACCAAGAAGTCTCCAGCCATAGCTTATCCCTTGGTGCAACACATTTGGAAATGTTGAGTCCCGAAAAAGGTTAAATTTTTCTTGTGGTCACTTGCGTATAGAAGCTTGAAAACGCAAGAGAAGCTCAGAGGAAACTTCCCAAAGCTGCCTTATATCCTTCTGTGTGTTGTTTATGTTTTAAAAATGAAGAAACCTTGGATCATATCCTTTTACACTGTGATTTTGCTGCAAGAGGTTGGTCTATTCTTTTTAGCACCTTTGGTTTGGATTTTTGTTTGCCTGCTAAGATTGATTGTTGGCTCTTAGAAGGGCTGAATTTCAAAGTGTCGAGTCCTAAAGGGAGCATTATATGGGGTTGTGCGTTCCGCTCTCTTCTATGAGGTATTTGGAAAGAGAAATAGTAGAATTTTTTAGGATAGATTTAATTCTTTTGATTATTTTTGGACTGTGGCTCAACCCACAGTTTCGTGGTGGTGTACAAATTACAGGACAGATTTTTGTAATTATAGTCTTTCCATGATATTTAACAATTGGTAGGCTTTTTTGTGCTAGTTCTTCTTGGGGAGGGCCACCTTGGCCCTTGCCCGTAGGTTGTTTACTGTTTCCCTATTGGGCTCTTTTTATATACATATGTTTCTTATAAAAAAAATGAACACAGCCTAAAAAGTTTTCAGCACAAATAGATTTTTTTCAAAAAACTTATTACAGCAATAATATTTCTACGATCTTTAAGACTAAGATTTCGACAAGGTATTTCTATAAAATGGTATATTCAGAATTTCAGAACAATGAAATAATCACCTTTAGCCAGTCGTACATGGTCAGAGAAGTTGTTGTGCATGACCAGTCCAGCACACACCGTAATTCATACAAGAAGGGAAGAGCCCGATAAAGCCTGTACCCCAAATAGTTAATTCTTGAAACATCACTAGTTAAAAATTGCCGATATAAGGTGCTTTTGTGTGGGAGACCATATCGAATTTGTATTGCTTGCAGTGCTAAAGAAACCGCCTTTGCAAGAAATATAGCTCGAAGTGCCAACTCTCCAGCATGCTGATTGGAAGGCTCCATTTGCCATGCATACTCCGTTACCGCATAAGTAAAGAGAACGAGATTGAAAAGGTAAAAGATCACTTTACCGATGGCAAATGAGCAGAGGTATATACATCGATCGAGCACAATCAAGAAGAATATTATCTGAGGCACAGAATATATTTAGTTAAAAGTAGCACATGACATATCAAAGCTACGTAACAGCCATGAAACCTTAAAGTTGATTCTACGATGCATCTCTTCTAATTACTTCAGAATAGTGTTCTATAAAATTCAAGAATTTCATGCACAAGCGGTGCACATCATGCAATAACTGTCCTAGCACAATGTGTTAAAGTGCAAATGCTCAGCAGGACATCTATCATGGCACCAAGCTAGGAACATTCCACAATAACATGCTTAGGAAAGATACACAACGAGATAAGGGAAGCTTATACATTCAATTATGCAACCTCATAGGAACAAAATTTTGAAACCAATTATATTCAAAATACCGAAAAAAAACTTGGTTACAGCCAGCTGCACTCGTCTCTTATGCAGCCCAAACAGAATCCACCAAATAAAATCTACCATGAGGTACATTTTCTTTTCTTTTCTTTTTTAATAAAGAATTGATTTTTTTAAAAATTTATTTTTACAATGTAAGGAAAAGAAGAAGTGTGCAGCCTAAGCTAGACAAACCTAATGAAATACCGTTAACTAATTTCATTATTGCTTACATAGCATTATTAAACATACAGTTTTACATTTTGTGTGCACAAACAGCTACATCCCTACAGAGTACAGACCTTTTTTTAAAAAAAACTTTAATGAAAATATAGCCACTGAAATATTTTCGTTAGTCCCTTTGATTAACTTTTCCACTAGGGGCTATGAAAAAGCAAAAATAATACCATGTGGACACAAATTTTGTTTCACTCTAGGATTGTTTTGAAAAGAACAAATCCAGGTCAAAAGGAGGAGAACGCCTAAAACAATTGTCGATCCATAAATCAAGAACGGAGAATATAAAACTAAAGAGATTTTAATCACAAAGAATTATATTTAATAGTTACACTTACCATCAAGACGAACACAAACTCTTTGGGGAATTGATCCTCTAGTTGATACACATCGAGAAACTCACTATTATTTTTAATGATCGATTGGTAGAAAATGGCAACAAGGAAGAACACTATCATATCTGCACCAAATACATAGGCATATAGATCAATTTCCCTTTTGCCTCCCCCAATCACGGAGAGTATTCGATATGGGAATCCTGTGCTTTCAACAAATCCATTGCGTTGTGCAAGCCGAATCTCGTTTGCTACATCAGCTGCAGGAGTAAGAGAGTCGCACCATTCTGCACAAGTATTAGTTGAAGGAGAAGAATATACTACCTCTAGAACAACCAAGGCCACCTTTGTATTTTCTTGGCTTCTTTCAATGCTCTGGACATGGACTCGACTAGAAAAAGGACAAAGTCGAGGGTTCTGTTCCTTACACCTCTCATCATGGATAATTTGAAGCATATGATTTATTCCAGATTCAATCCTCTCTGGCTGAATCCCATCTTCTGGCCAGATTTGGACATCCAAAGAAACCTGGATAAAGTAAGGTGGAGATTCTGCTCCTTGCGTCAGTGATTTCCAGTACTTGCACAAACTTCTAAGTACAAACATCATCATTTTTTTCCCTATGTATAGGAGTTCATATGCTCTGTCAGTCAAACCATAATGTCCAAGACTCAGCTTCCTGGGAAGAGCATTTTTATTGAAGGCACTAGAATACGCCCACTCCCCATCTTTTGAAGTTATCGAACTTTGCAACAGAGTAAATAAATAAACCAGGAACAGAGGCAATGAACTGACAACAAAGGATGAAGTAATTCTATGAGTAGGAAATCCCAGTTCCTGTAGTAGATCCGAATTAATAGTCAACCCACAATGCTGGATGATTATCTGGTAAAGATATTGTAGCAATATGTACAATTCTGTGTAAATTAGCATGACAACCCAAAACATATAACCAGGACCAGTATTTACACATAGGGCATAGACAAAGAGAGCTGCAAGGTAAAACATGGAAAGTAAACTGAAGTTCCACAAAAAGACAAGGATGAAGCAACAATAACAAACAACATCATTGTTGGTCCGCATTTGAGCCCATATGTGGCGAAAAATCCTTCCCAACTGCATACTTGCAGGGTCAGAACTCTTATCAGACTGCAGTGAGGAAGAACGCTCAAAATGTGTATACCTAGTTTCCTGGCTCTCTATCTGATCATACACCCTGTCCTCAGTATTGCTCTGTTCATTATTGTCATCATCTTGGGTAACATTCAAGAAGCTTGCAAGATTATTAACAGCTTGATTTCCAATAGACTGTACCTGGGAAACACCGTCACCTATGAACTGTACAGCAGACATTAACGGGTTTCCTTTTGCTGAACCTTTATGTTTCCTTTTTCTATCCAAATCCAAAGATACATCTGAAATCTGAGAATCAACTTCACAAATTTCTGCAACTGGTGATTCCATTGAGTGCATTCTTGACTCTGTTGTTAATCCTGCTCTCAGATTCGCAAGAGACTCCTGCAATTCAGGACGGGGAGAAGAATCTTCTCTAATTATCTGTTCTACCTTCCCAAGTGTTCCTTCTATATCGGTGGTCATTGCATCATCATGTATCCTAGAGGTGCTTTGCTTTCTAAAGGATTCGTTCCCTGGACTTGGAGAAACATTATTCCCATCAACAGATGAGTTCATGTTGTGAAGCTGGATTTGCAAATTGAGCATCTCTGATTTCATTTTCTCCACTTGCAAGTTGCGCTGCCGTTTTCTTTCCTCAGAATCACGGATATGTTGTAACTGTTCAGTTTTCCAAGCAGCTTTTTTTTCCTGTTCACGAACAATGGCACCAATTTGCTCAGCTTCAAGATACCGACATACATATTCAAACTCTTGAGAGGAGAACATGTATGACTGGACAGAGACCAACATGAAGATAATAATTTCAACGAGAGCAGATCTTGCAGTAATTCGAAATCCATAATCATACTTGTAAAATCCAATCATCTCAAATATGTAATGCATGGTTTCACACTTGCCAGCACTAACTTCTCCTACAAATGGAGATTGGTAGGCTAGGGAGAGAATAATAAGAGCAAAGTTGTATGCACGCAAGAACTTGAATACTTTGTTCTTCTTCTTCAGGATTTCAAGTCTTAATCTAAAGAAAACCAGTGCAAAGGCAAGATACCCAAGATGCAGTACATCATATTCAAGAGTTCCAGTAATCAAAATCAAAGCCAGGACAAGATCCAACAAATGACAATAGCAATAGAGCCTCACATAGTCAAGGATGGTCCACATGCTTTTTGTTTCAAAAGATAAATCCCTCCAAACAAACGTATTTTTGCGTTGGGACATCATTTTACGATAACTAGATGACAGTGAGAATCCGGATAAATGATCAGCACGGAGTTTGAGAGACGAAAGCATGAACACCACAAAATAACTGAAAAGCATCCTTGAGTCATCGACAGTTAGTCCTGCATATCAGGTAAGACATATATTACACACCCATAGGGAGAAATTGTCTTTGGAAAAGCTCCAAGATGAATAATAACAAGCATAATTGCATTTAACTTTTAGAATGCCAATGACCAAATGCAAGTGGTAGCTGGCTACAAGGAGAGCAAAAGTAACTGTCACAAATTAACCGTGTCCGTTCTACACGAAAAATATTCTATCAAAAACCTTACAAATTTTAAACTAGAAAAGAATTTTGAGGATAAATTTGTACCAACGGGTTTGAAAAAACATACCATATTTTAATCCATTCTTTCAATCAAAGGTTGAAGTAATAATTAAAAGAGAGAGAGAGAGAGAGGGAGGGAGAGAGAGAATTTGCAATTGCAATCCTAAGTCAATAACTCAACAGTTCAAGTCTTTTAAAGCATGTATCTGGAACCAAGTTTCAAAATATTTGTTCTATCTAATTGTCTGACGTGCTATCAAATGGGGGATATTTACATGATTGTAAGTTTTCACTAATTCAATGATATTGTACTTCTTGGCAAAAGATGGAGAGAAAAAAAAAGCCTAATAAAAGCAGGCAAATTGGAAGATGTCTTGTTGATTAATCTTAAGACTGAATACAAAGTATCAACAGCTACAAGATTCATACCCAGCCAACAGTTCAAACAAAATTGGAAGTACAGATTAGAGATTCGCCAGCAGTCATGACAATGGACACCAGCCTTGCTTGGCATATGCCAATTTGAGTTCCACATGTTCTTCCAGAAGGCAATATATTCAAGAATAAGAATAGAAGCAAACAAGAATACAAATATAGGCCATAGTTTACGTATAATGCCCCGATCCAAAAGAATACAGGCAGCCAGCAACCCAACATAGAACAGCGAGACAGAATTCAATAAAGCAAAACTGGCAAGAAGCAAGGAGATCATGGTTATCTCGAGACCAAAGAGATTGAACAAGTTCTCCATCCAAAATTTCATATATATCTTAAAAATTATTTTCTGCAAATCAAATCGTTCCTTTCTCAAGGATATAATACGAATCTTGTCCCACTTGTGACTTTCTTTGGTGCTTCCCCATATAAATCCAAAAGAATATTTCCTATTGCTGTTACATTCAGAGTTGTCTCTTTTACTGGATGCAGAATGAGGCACTTGAGACTGACCAGAGACAAAGGATGACCTTCCAATATGATCCAGACCTTCCTGCTGTTCAAACAATCTTCCAGAGTCTAATGATGATTTATTTTTCTCATCAGAAATGGATATGTCGTAATCATCTTCTTCTGTGACAAATAATGGACAAGGGTCATCCCACTTCCCTTTATTTAAAACAGAACCTGGCATCCTCTCCAACCAGCGAAAGACGTTATATTGGAGAGTGCATGCAGCAATTATTAGTACTTTTCCCCGTAGGCCTAATTCCAGACCCCAAAATCCAGGCTGAAATTCTCTGAAACCCAGAAAATAAGACAAATAAGAACGCTTTTGTCCAGGAAACATTCCAGCTTGTTTGCCCCACATCTGGAAAAGATATTCAGCTGTCATGATAACTCCAGTATATGCCAGAAACAACTTTGATGGAATATGCGAAATCTTGGGTAAAGTGGCACATATGACAAGGCCAAGTAGATATAATAATCCAAATGCACTGATTGGTGATATCGACGCATAGAAAAGAGCAGCAAACAGAATCTTGTCACTGTGCCAAATAAGGAAGCGTTTTATAAACCCAAGTCTCCCAAATTCTAATAGCTCAGGTTCATCGGAGCTGTGATACCTGCTCTGCCTTCTCTCATAGCTATAAAGTTGCATCACAATCAATACGGCCAAAGATTGCCAACAATTTTGCAAAGATGAAGCCTCTGAGTTGTATCCCAAGTAAAAATCAAGATCAATTGATCTAGATAACCATATCCTAAAGCTGGAGAAACTGCTTAAACAATATATGGAGACAAAAACAATAATTGCATAGGCTTTTAATGGGAACCACAGTCGCCTCTTTGTTCTTTCAACCAGTTGTCTTCCAATCATCCAAACAAGAAGAAGGAATAAGTAACCACAGGATATATAATTTGGTTTGACAAAGAACACCGTGAGAAGAATAGTCAGAAATGCAATATAGGTTCCACATGATCTGTACATAGATAGGAACTTCTCTCCAATGGAACTGAGGAATGAAGCAATTTTTCTCTCTGCAGAAAGAAAATAAATGAGTGATACAAATGATGCAGTATCAAATGGATACAGAGCTGAAGAACCGCAAGTGTTGATTCAGATGATGAAACAAAACAACCAAATTATTTTGTAGTTCCTATAATCAAGACAGTTGCTAATGCATATCAAAATTGAAACAATGGTTGTGTCGAAATTGATAAAAGAAAACCTAACAGAAAATAGTATAATCCACCAATCAGACACTTCTTAACAAAATAGTCTTGGCAAGAGAATGATCAAGATTTGTTGAGTCGCTAAAGTGTTATGTTTAGAGTGGACTTTTGTAATAAATTCTGGGTGGAAGCAACTATTTTTCTCTCTATCATTATAAACAGACAGTTACTAGAGTTTAAGCAACAATATTCCCTTGCATGCGTGATGCGTCAAAAAAGTTTTCCCACACAAAGCTTTTCACATATCTTCTACTTAAAGTTTTTGGATCTTAAACTTGCATATCTACAATCATCAAAAGAATAAATTAGATCCGAAGGGTTAAAGAAATGTTCTCCTAGGCTGTTTACATACATAACAGCTGGAGTGTTTTTTTTTTTTTTCAATTTTTGAAAAGGATGCAAAACTTTTCATTAAAATAATAAAAAGAGACTAATGCTCAAAATAAGAAGAAACAAAAGCAGAAAATATAAATAAAGCTGGAGCGTTATGACCCAACTTCAAGGAAGTTCCTGGTCACCAATCTTAAACCTTATTTTCCCAATTAACCTTGGGGTATATTGACTAGCGGATAAGCTGCCACGGCATGATAATTATGCATCACTTTGATTAAACCCAAAAAAATTCAAACCAAAAATAAAGTTTGCAATCCAACTAACTGATTAATAAAATCTTAACAGTAAGTTTCCTTTTTTTTTTTTACTGTATCACAGATCAAATAATAGACTCAATATAATCAACGATGAGTTTTGATAGATGTACCATGCGAAGGGTTATCGTGGCAATAATTATTTGTTGTGGCTGTATAAACTGATAGCAGAACTGATTTATTAAGGCCAGCTTGTAAAATGCTAAATCCAACTGGGGGGCTAGGTGTGTGCTCCACAATGGCGGAAAATGAAAATAGCATTTCAAAACCATGGTTATGAATTGTGCAAAAGCAAGCAAGCAGAGCTATTTCCAGGAACTCCCACATGCTATCACGTCCAAGGAGACCTGCATTGAACCACTGAAAAAAGTCACTGCAACCCGTTTCATTATCATAGACTCATAATTTATTCTTTCAACATTATTTTGAAAAAAGTTTGAGGCCACAAGCGAACTGAACATCCATTTTTAATATCATAATGTAACATCCGTGGGTGAAAGCACACGTACCTAGTTGCAACAGAATTTCCCTACACAAAGAACCTTCCCTGTCTAATACATTTGATATCAAGCTGATCTGAAGAAGATATAATAACGCAAAATGAACCACATTTAGAAGAATCAAAGACTGCCGCATCTTTCTGCTAACATCGTGGCTCAAAAGGTATAGGAGGAAGAATACCACTGAAGAACGTTGAAATGAAGAATCAATAAGAAAATTGAGGTATTGCATAAAATCATAATTTGTAGCTCTCATATCATAAGAAACAACCAAAAATAACACAAAATTTCACTATGATCATTAATTGGCATAGAAAAACGTACCATACACAGCATGGATGAAACCGGGCTTCATTGCAACCAGGAATATCAAAGTTAGCACGATAGCTCGAGAGCTTTTGCGCAACCCCCATGCAATAGTTGCCACAATCAATACCTTGGTCTCTCCTGCCTCTGAAAATTAAATCGTGTAAAGGACCCAACTTTACCGCTATCAAGGAATTGACAAAAATACAAATAAAATTCAGAGGAAGATGATCAATATCACTAAGTTAATGAATGAATACAAGACAAATGAAAGATGTAGCCAAGGATCAGACTCCTCCAAGAATGTTTAAAAATTTATATTCAATACCCAATAAATTGTATTTATAAACAGCACCTATTTTTTTTTTAAGAGGAAACGAGTCTCTATTATTCATAATATAGAAGCTTCTTGTATTAGCTCTTTGTATAATTCTCTTGTACTTAGAGCTTTGTCTCTTTTGTTTTATTAATAATAGAGGTTGTTTCCTTTTCAATAAAAAAAACAGCACCTATTAAATAGAAGCTTCTTCAACTACGTTGATATGTTTATTATTATTATTTATTTATTTTTTTGAAACGGAGACAAGCCACTTTATTAAATGTACTAATAAAAGAGACTAATGCTAAGTACAAGAGAATTATACTAAGAGCGAAAAGAGCAATCACAAACAAAAGTATAGACGATTGAACAACACAAACGAAACCCTGAGCAAAACAGTAGGAAAATAAGAACAGAGCAAATTTAAAAATATTTCAACAAGAAGCCCAAAAACAGCAGAGGATTGCAGACTAAAAACTTCAAAATGGATGGGAGGAAAACACCAAGGGAGAGCAAAACAGCCATGCAGCTTGTTGTTGAAAAAATTTGCCTCCTAAGTAGACCTTAAATCTTGAGTGAGTAACTAGAACCAGAATATTTCAGAAGAACTTTAGAGGGCCGAAATGATAGAAGCATTCGTAAAACCTCTCATGATCCACTAGGACAACCTTCGAAAATAATTGGCTGAAAAAACAAGATCAGTTCTAAATTACGTACTCAAACCAAAATAATTCCACATTTCTCAACAATGGACTTCAAGTAATCTGAAATTTCACAGTGTTAAGCTTGTGAAGGAAATAAAGAGGTGTGTTTATCAGTCATTAAATCCTCCTCTGTCTGAAACAAGGTATTGAGATCAAATTCTAAAGGATCCTTAATCGACTCATCATCCTTCTCGCTGTCTTTGGCATATTTTCAGCTTCCTCGCTGCTCACACTAAAAGGAGAGTCGAAATCTGATACACTTTCTTTTTTGACGAGGAGATTGTGATATGAACCGACCAAACATCAAATTATGTATTAGATTTATTTAATAATTATGATGTAATTTTAATATTTTTCAGTTTTATCCTTTTTAATAACATTTAAGTAGGGTTGATTTAGTCTTTTTACGATGGATTAGGGTTTTTATTAGGAAGACTATTTAAGCCTTGCTATTAGGTTGTAAAAGGAGTTTTTGGAAAATGAATTTGGAATGATTTTTCTCTGCATTGACGACGGAGATTCATCACCAACCTTTGCAATTCTTGATCTAAGGTTGTATGATTGAGCATTCAAGTAAGTTTGATCATCTTGATTGTGGAGTGTTCAAACCTTGAATCTTATCTTTTGGTCTTCGATCAAAAGGTAATCCTATTCTAGTCCTTCCTTTGGATTTTTGTCAAATTGACTTGGGGGTTTTAGAATTTGATATCAGGGGTTCACCAATTGGGTTCCTAATTTTCAAATCCTTGGGTTTTCATATCAAGTTAGAGTTTGGGAAGGAGAATTATTGCTTCTACAATTTACCTTCATTTTTTTCTCAACAATAGCATCAGAGCTTTAGATCGAAGGGACTATGATTTATTTGAGAATTAAAAAAACCAGTTTAGTATTTGAAAATATGTATTCGAATTTCCGTGGGCCATTTTCTCTATTCGAGAGCAACAAACTGATACTGTATACATAAAACAAAAATAAAAAACAGTAATCACTATAGAATGGTTATAGAAGCTATTGATTCTTAATACTCTACCAATTTTTTTACAGTTACTTTCATAAAACCCAAGAAACTTCAACGTCAAAATTATTTTAGCTTTGCCAATAAAAGAAGGCAAGCTTTGTTGGGATCAAAAGGTACAAAAATCAATGGCTTGTATATGATCCATGGCTGTGACACAACGTTGGCGGGCAAAAAAAAAGGGGACAAAATGTTGTAGATAATTGTGTAGTTCAAAGTTTCTTTATTGAACGAACAGACTTTTTTTCAACATAGGGGCAGCTATTTAAAGGTATGAAATGGAATAACTAATTCCCAAACAAGCTAACAAGAGGCAGCCAATCGATCATAAAACTTAACTAACCAATCAGCCTAAAAATCTATCAGACATCCAAACCAACCAGCTTTAAATTAAAAGCTCCTCAGAAAAGAATTAAGGAAAACCATCAAAACCAACTGATTACAAATCCCAACAGCAGCCAAAAGGCTACATAAGCTACATAAAAAACACAGCAATGACTGAAATAAGATAAGCTAACGTAATAGGTAGCATAGAGAAGTGACAATCAATCAATCACAAATTACCTCCAGGACTGGAGTTGTCATTTGAAGAACGCTCGTCCTCACCAGACAAGCAAAGGAAAACTGAATTGTTTACAAGATTGACTAAGGCAACCAAAATTCCAAGGCCAAATTGTGCAAGGAGAAAGAATCCTGGTATTGGATAATGCCACAAACCTACCATCTCCCAAACATCCATATCCTGCAAACATTACATAATCAAGAAAGACTACCATTGATTCGTGTGTCCTAAGAAAGATATTAATATGTAGTCAATTCAATAATTAATACCTTAAGATATTCATATGTAGTCAATTCAATAATTAATACCTTTCCAATCTTCCGATTCAAAAATGTGAATGCTACATTGAAAATATATGTGCTAATGGCCCAGAAGAGAATGAAGACAAGCAGCAGCCCATTCAATCGATGCAATTGAAATAATGAAGGAAAGGCATAAATGATGTATCCAACATATGCGAGTAACCCAAATGCACATAGACTTGCAAAATGAAAACTCCAGAAGGACAGAGCAACCAAGGAGACCTGTCACAAGGAGCTCTACAAGCTTAAATAAATCTTAATATGGGTGACTTGAAACAAGAAATAATCTGGAATAGTTAAAGTGGCAATAACAAAACAACAGAGAAATAAAATGAACAATGTAAAATATAATAAAATGTTTGATATCTTGTCATTAAAAAAACAATTAAAAAAAAAGCAATGTGCAACAAAAATGTTCTTGGAACATTATGATGAAGGAAGAATCTGGTCAATTGGGTAATATTTTAGGCTCATTCCTCTGTTATCTCCACTTATAGTGAACTCTATACTTATAATATTTTAGGCTCACAACCTAAATAGATCGTGCTGTATATTCTGCCATATCTCAGAAGGACAAGATTCTCAAGCTTGTTGAAGTCTTTTGGTGAAGACCTCCTATTTTTACTTACTTTTGTTCTCCTTTTTGGTCTTATTTTGGAACTGTTTACTCCTTGTTGTTCTTTCTTTTTTACCTAGTTTTTGCTTTATTTGGTTTTTTATTTTGTTTAAGTAGGAGTTTCTATGGATTATTTGATGTACTATCAGATATGATGATGGAGCTAAGGGGGTGTCAACCTCGTTGAGATTTCTGGGTGTACCTTCTGATCCTCTTTTTTGGCTTCTTTATTTTCCTCACAGTACAATCCTCTAGCACTTTGAGTTCTATTTAATAAAGAAGCCGGGTAAGGATGATCAAAATAACCAACTCCTTAATAATCCATAGAAACTTCTACTAAAATCATATGCTTTGTTGGAGTGTGAAGTTAGAATATAGAGTTATAGCACAATTGGTGCTTGAAATAGTGTGAATAATCATGCCAACTAAATTATTTGTGATACACTATGTCCAACCCATATTTCTTGAGCATGCTAAACTTCACAAAATGAAGCAAGGTTCCATCGAAGTTGTTTTCAGCAATGGGAGTTCTTTCTTGTTTCAAAAAAATATAAAATCAACTCATGCTATTAAACACCAACCCCTGAACTCAGTCAAGCTCACAAGAAAGCAATTGAAAACTAGAAACATCATAACAAAATGGCTAGCACAAACTGTCAAACCAAATCATTATTGCTTTCATAGATGAGGTTCATATCCACTGATGCTTTTTGGCCAGACCCTTGGGTAGGTGAGGTTCCTTTCACCATCTTGTTCCCAAAATTATTCGAAGTGGCTTTACTGCCAAATGGATCAGTGATTGATCATTGGGACAACGTCGTGGCATCATGGTCCATTATTTTCCGGAGATTGTTAAAAGAGGAAGAAATACTCGAGTTCCTAGGTTTGCTTGGTATTCTTGCAGATAAAGTACCTTCTAAAGCTATAGATAGTAGAATATGGTCTTTGACGAATAATGGGGCTTCCTCAGTAAAATCCCTTTCATTGCATCTATCCCCCTCATCCGCTTTTGGACAAGTCTTTGTATTCGGCATTATGGAAATTTAATAGTCCAAGGAGGGTTAATATCCTCATTTGGATCATGATTAACGGTCACCTTAATGTATCCTCAGTAATGCAGTGCAAATTCCCTAAAAGTTGCTTTTCTCCTTCAATATGCCCTTTATGCAATCAAGATGGGGAAGATCCTTTGCACCTTTTTTCTTGTGTTCATAGGCACCAAAATGTTGGGAAAGGCTGTTTTCCCTTTTCAACTTATCTTGGGTTTTCTATGCTGATTTTCATGAGAATGTCCAACAGCTTTTAGTTGGAGTGCACCTAAAGAAAAGCTCCTTTCGCACTTTGGGTTCATGTGGTCAAATCACTCTTGGCAGACTTATGGTTTGAGAGGAATCAAAGGGTATTCCATGATAAATCCTTGCCTTGTTTGGACCATTTTGAAGCTGCCTGCAGAAATGCCTCTTTGTGGTGTTCCGTCTAAAGAATTTTGCAAGCTACAGCGCTCAAGAAATAATTTACTTAAACTGGAGAGTCTTCATTTTACCGGTCTAATTTTTTGAGTTTTTTCTTCTAATTCAGTATTAGCTACTTGTTATTTTTATTAAGTCTTTTGTTTGTTTTGTTTGAAGATTTGAGTCCTCTGTAAGGCTTCCAGCCCTTTAGTTTTCTGTTATTTGGTTATTAAACTATAAAGTCTCGATTATTTTGTATGATCCATTTTGAAGGATATGATGAGGGCGCTAAGGGGGTGTCAACCTAGTTGAGATGTCCGGGTGTGACTACTGATCCTAGCTTATGCTCTTTGTATAACCCTCTTGTACTTAGAGCATTAGTCTCTTTTTTATATCTTATACGAATAAAGAGACTTGTATCCTTTTCAAAAAAAGGATAAGGTTCGTATCCATGTTCAACGTCATATCTATTAGATTAACACACCATGACTCTGCAAAAACCACAAACAAAGGTAATACACCTATAGAGAAGAAACAAACATAAATATACACTAGTTCACAGAAAATATTTTGATTAGAAATATATACCGGGAAACCATACGTGAAAAAGTTAATAGTAAATGTTCGGAAAACTTCTCTCCTTAACAAAACATTAGTATGCTTCACACCGGACCTGCAACATCAACAGCAGGTCTATATGAGCAAAAAACTACAATCATAATGCAAATACACACTGTAAAGATAAGCTTGGGCATTTCAATATTTTCTCAAGATATTCACTAAAATATATTCTTGAAACCATACTACGCAGATATGAACAAGGGGAAAGGGAAAAAATGTTTTCCTAAGAAAGTAAAACGTAATATTATGTAAACCAGATGATAACAACTTAAGTTTGAGACCTCAATTCACGAATGAAGAATGAATGCTTGGAGGGAAGAAGTTGCTCCACTAAGTTGCTCTCCCTCATTGACATTATGAAATCCATTTCCTCAAGGTCGCACTTAACACAAGAAAGCTGCATAAGAAGTATTACAATACAACTAATCGGTCAAACAGAAGATCAGGGACAGCAATATACAGCCATAAAGCAAACAAATTGTTAATTCAACAGAGTTTCTAGAGGGAATCATAGTGAGTCTGAAATGTAAGTATTGTTCTTCTTCTTTTTTTTTTTTTTTTTTTTTGAAGAAGAAGAAGAAGAAGAAGTAGAAGAAGAAGAGAAAACAATGCATTGACCAATGAAATAAAAGAGTGAAACGCCGACACCTATTGGTGCAACTGAACTGTAAATGTTGAAACAGATACTTTCTGCTTCATATCTTGCCATCAATAGACAAAGCAAAAGTTAAATTGAGAGAAGAATTAGACAAACAAGTTACATACCATGATATAGAAAAGAATGAGAGAAATATAGGAACAGATCTCAGGCCATTCGGAGTTTGATGATATTTTAAACAGACCAATGAATTCAGCTACCCATTTCAACATACTAGGGTACTCAACTGGAAGCTGATACACATAAACAAGAAAAATACTGAAACCTGCATATAGTTGAAGAGGCCTCCACCACCTTCAAATAACATGCAAAGTCAGAACATAAAAAGGATGCAACTGATAAAAACAACTTCAAACTACAACAGAGTGTTCATGCACCAAAATTTGTGGCCAAGAAACAGTCTAGAATCTCAGGGGAACAACCTGAAAAGTCCTAAAAAGTTGCTTGTTAAAGACCAATCCACCAGACCTACACAGCTGCCAATGAAAAATGGAAGAGAAACCCATGAAGGACGGCTAATTCCCACAATAAGCTGAATTGCAGGAAGTAGCAAACAAGAAGCAACCCTTAGATGAGAACCTGCCATTTTCAACAGAAAAAAAAAAAAAAAAGAATCTTGCATTTCATTTTAATTGCACAATTTAATTGCAAATGAGGACTTAACAAATGTGTATAGAGTGCAAAGTGCTTAATGTGCAGAATAGGTTGATTGATAATTAGTCCTACATGCATGATGTATTATCCTAGAAAATAAACAACTACTTTGTACACTTCGATCCTCCTTCCCCCAACAAAAGGCTTAAGTAAAGTTGATTTAATCAAATAAATTAAGTCATAAAATTCATGATTCCCCTTATTGGACCCTTGTGCTAAAGTGCTTTTAAGATATATACATACATACATATATATATATATATATATATAGAGAGAGAGAGAGAGAGAGAGAGGGAGGGAGGGAGAGTGAAATGCATTAAATTCATTACTTGAAGCATGCAAGTGCACAAACAAATATGCTCTCCCCTTCTGAAATGGTTTAACCCTGACATACTCCAACTTCCAACTAACATGGTTCACTTCCATAAATTTCCTAAGCAATAGGTCAATCTCTGCTTTTTTCCCCATATGTTCTATACTTTGGCAAAAGTGCATCAAATTCTAACATGTATGCATGCATATTGAATTGGAGTGATAATCTTACAAAAGGGTAAAAGGCTAATATTTGAATGATCAAATAGTACTATCTACAAACCTAGATGATTGACAAAAGAAAAGAAATGAACCCAGCATGAATCTCCCCTTGGAACAAGACCAATTCTGTACCAGAAAATATCAGCCGTGGCAACAAAAATTGCTAACAGTTGTGCGACCAAGAAATAAATAACAGAAGGCGATTTCCATGACTGAATCCTGCAAATAATCCACAGGAATAAATTTTCAGTAAGAAGAAGCAGAAGTGAATGAAAAGAAAAAAGGAAAATGCTTTCTTTCAGCACTTACGTCATGAATCCAATCAGCTTAGCCCACCATGCATTGGCTATGGTCCACTTATATCCCTCAAGAGACCATATAACAAGAAAAGTAACTTGAGCAAGAATAACAAGCGAAGAGAATATGATAACTGGCCATAATACCAAAAACCGCCGACCAAAAATAAACCCTACAAGAAAGAAGCCCAATTAAAGTACAAAGTAAAAATAAATATAAATAAAAAAATTTAAAAAAAATCCATTTTTGTAAGAAACCAAGTTTCATTCAGAAAAATGAAAGAATCTTAAAGAATGTTACTAAGTTAATAATTAAAAAAAGTCTCACTAACAGCTATACATAAAGACGCATTAAACCTCAATCCCTCACATGCTCCAAGGAACTATCTTTTTTTTTTATAAGAAACCATGCTCCAAGGAGGGAGGGCCTCCTTGGCCCTCGCCTCTAAGTCATGCTCCAAGGAACTATCAACCCCTCTAAAATCCCATCATTCCTCTCAAGCCACAATCCCACAAAATAACAAAACAACAAGCCTGCCACAAGACTCTTGCTTTATTCCAAAATGTAGGGATCCGTATCAAGGAAAAGTATTCTTTGGATTGTGTGGACGTGTGGTGACATTTTAGCAATCTATTGTAGATTGTGATTGGAAAGTAACTTTGATGAAACAGTGTCCAGGCTAAGACCCTTGAGACTTCAATTTACCATGACTTTGAGATGATGAAATGGTCTTTTTGTCCTTTTAACTTTTCATTAAGAAAAATGAGGAGTCGCAAGTGTAGTTAAAAAAGGGCAATGGAACACCCAATAAACTTGAGGCAAAAGTATTTCCCTTAAAACTATTATTTTTATTTGGGGGGTCGGGGTTCAGATATAAATACCCAAAAACTTCACTACTTCTTTCACCTGTTAGTGGTTGATCAACATTAAACTGTCTTTACATGCAAACTTGAAAGACTGACGACCACCTGAAAGTCTTTGACCGTTGGATATTAAGGTACTTCCTACCAGTTGTCGTACTTCCTACCAGTTGTCTTTCTCCTTCCATTTGCCTTTTATGTCATCGGCATGGAAAAGACCCTTTACATCTATTCTTCCTGTGTTCGTACGCAGTTCGGTGTCGGGAGAAGCTATTTTCTTTCTTTGACCTATCTTGGGTGTTTGGTGCTGACTTTCGAGGAAATATCCAGCAGCTTTTAGCTGGGGTGCATTTTAAAAAAAATCTCTCGATCATTTTGGTTACATGCGGTAAAGTCGCTTTTGGCGGAATTATGGTTTGAGAGAAACCAAAGGGTATTCCATGATAAATCTTTTGCTTGGTTGGATTGTTTTGAAGTCACCAGTAAGAATGCCTCCTTGTGGTCTTCCTTCTCCAAGCCTTTTAAAAGCTACATCATTCAAGAAATCTACTCAAATTGGAGAACTTATATTTTCCCAGCTTAACCTACTTGTTTTGAGTTAACTTCTTTCTGTGCTTTTTGATATAGGTCTTCTGTATGTTTCAATGTTGAAACCCGCTAGTGATTTATAGTCTTTTTGTTCTTTTTGTAATGCTGAATATATACGACTCGGACGAAATTTTTTATATTTATTTGAAGGATATGATAAGGATGCTAAGGGGGTGTCAACCTACTTGAGATGTCCGGGTGCGCCTGCTGATCCTGTTTATGCTCTTTGTATAACCCTCATGTACTTAGAGCATTAGTCTCTTTTAATTCATATCTATATAAATAAAGAGACTCGTTTCCTTTTCAAAAGAAAAAAAAAAAAAGATATTAAGGTACTCAAAATCACTTTAAAATGTCCTTGGATGAAGACTGAAGTACTTAAAAGGTTTTTTTCCCTCAAAGTCCTTATTGAAAATGTAGTAATCCACTAACCAGTTAAGACTACTACTGTTAAATATTTTTGCTGCCTCCTCCACTGATCTAAATCTTTTTGTAAATATTTCAACTCCTTGATTTTTGCATACTGGGGATCCTATCTATAAACCCATAAGCTCTCTTACAGTTGTGTCATTTTCATACGATTCATCAATTAAATTTGTTAGAATGAGCTAGGCACAAACGAAATAATAACTAAAGCTGACAAGCAATTTTATCGACTGTAATAATGACAGTTCATTACCTATTTTATGTGCTAGGCACAAATTTGTTAGAATGAGCTAGGCACAGATTCATCAATAAAATTTGTTAGAATGAGCTAGGCACAAACGAAATAATAACTAAAGCTGACAAGCAATTTTATCGACTGTAATAATGA
>JBBPDJ010000001.1:12856423-12887768 GCA_037974625.1 Cucumis cinereus | reverse complement strand
TTAGGGATCCCGTCTAGGTTCTTATCTTACTCTTATAACAGTATTGATTGAACGTTTGAAACCTTTTCTTTTTTTTTTGAATTAATCTAAAGTACTTGTTTTGATCTGTCATCGTTTTTTTTTTAAAAGATTTAATGATTTTTATTAGAGTAACGACCTTGGGCTAAGGTTAAAAACCTGGGGCGTTACAGCATGAATATTGGAAGCATTCAAGTGAGAATTGATCTACCTTACTTGTGGAGTGCTTTGAAGATCGAGGATTGATGGAAGTTTCTAACTTTGTCCAATCCTTGGTTTATTAGATCATCTAAGTAATCTGCCATCTAGCCATTCGTGGGGGTTGATTCCATATTGGTTTTGGGACTGTTGGGATTGAGTTCTTTGGGTCTTGTTGTTTAACATGGTTCTTAGATCCATGCCCAAGGGTTTCATATCATAAAGTAACTAATATATAGTCAAGTAATTACAACAATGCACTTGTCTATAACAAATCAACAATTACAATGACACTCGAATAACCAACATTAAAAAACAATCACTTAAGGAGACTTTATGTGCGAAACTCCATCGAGTTAAAATTTAGACTCCCCTAAAGGTGAAAATCCATTCTCAAAGCATGGTAGAAGGAATCAATAAAGATCTAAAGAAACACTTAAGATCTACAATCTCATAGAATGATACATTTGTAACTTTGATACTCACGTAAGACACCGATTTCAATATGCTTTAACACAATGAACCCTAAAAAGTAAATATGCCCCAAAGCATCCTCATTCAAATTTTGCAAAGAATAAACAAGAAAAGAATCTAAAAAAATAAATCTGTAGAATTTTTCAGATATAGAAAAAAACAAATTGTACGTAGGTCAAAATTTAAACTTATGCTAATTGATTTTTGTTTCCATGTTTAATTAATGTTATGCTGATTGATTTTCGTTTCCATGTCTAATTAATATTAGAAAACAACGCCTAATATAACTGTCTTAATTTCTAAACCATCACAAAATATCTCTCTTCATTCATATAGATAAGCATAACGATAATATATATCTAACTTTTAGCATTACTTAAAACTAGAGTAGAGTTCACTAACATTAAGAAAAATATTTATGAAAATAACTTTTAGTATAACATGAACTCCCATGATATTAGATTTGTAATTATTATTATTATTATTATTTTAGAGAAAAGATTTGTTATAGATTTTTTATGATTCCATAACATTTCAATCTTCAATTTCTTATACTAGTTTGCTAAGATACATAGATTTCCATCACAGTGTAATAAGAAAATTTGCATAACTAATTTTCGTTCCAATTTTTAGATACACGAAATTTTTATTCAAATTAAAGCACGTTTTAAATTATTTTAGGATAGTAAATCTGTCGCTATCTCATGAAAGACAAACATATATTAATTTTCTTTGTTTTTTCAGTACATGTTTTTCCAAATTCAAATAAAATTATAAAACATAAAAACATTATATTTCATTAACAATTTTTAAAACAAGCAAATACAATACACTTGCTAATAATTAAGTTTATAACAACATTTAAGAATATAACGATATCTATTAGTAAATAATACAAATTCCACTGTCGGTAGACTTTAATTAGTATATTGTTATTAGTTTTTTATGGTAGACTCTAAAATCTGGAGACAAAAAGTTCATGTTGACCAACTATGCGATACACATAAAAAATAAAAGAAAACAGAGGATGGGCAGATTTGAACACGCTTACAATAAAATGCATAAAATCTTGTGTGTTCCATTTTGTCAAACCATAATTCTTTCGACTTTTTCTTTACCAATGTCGTGATCAGTTAATCATTTGTCACATCATCATGTCACTATTGACAGATTAAATATCATGACTGATCCATATTCCAAGATTTGAATACATGTCCAATAAAAAGAAACTCAATCTGTGATCACAACACAAATACCGAGTCAAAGCATTGGTCTTGATGGATTCCTTCTAGAAAACATATGCAGACGTTGGTTGGAATAAGCTTGTAGTAGATCATTATGAACCAAGTGCTGATTTGAACATATAAAATATTAAATGATTGGTTCACAGTTCCCATCAAGTTCAAAAAAGAGAGGAGTTTTGCTAACCACGAAACACAGCTTGTGATTTGATTCTTCAAAGGATTCAGCAACAGATCTTTTCCAATTCGATTGAGAGCTTTGGAGTGAGTGATCTACATTTGTTTATATCGAAATGGAAGTATTATTACAAAAACATGAACTTGGAAAAGGGTAAATTTAAAGAGATGTACATTAGGAAAAACAGAAACCAACCAAAACCTTGAGGCCCTCACTAACAGGATTAACACAGAACTGAGTCCCAACCAGATTAGATATTCCTGCAAACCTAACAAAAGCCACAGTAGAAGAGAATATGAGGAAGTGGTTGCTGAAGGGGTAAACGGGAAATTCATCAACAACATTTTATTTTAGGGTTAGAAAGAAAGATTAAGCCAAAAACATAGGAGAGAAAAGGATGTTTTGTTTGATCATATGTCCCTGTTGATAGCACTGATCTTTTTTTCATCTTCTTTGTCCTGCCATATGTAAACCAAAAAGAAAGGTTATAAATGGGATTTTGGTTTAGTTTAGATCGATTCAAAACCCCCCAAAAGGCCCAAATGGGATATCTGGTTTTTTAAACTTTTGAGTTCAAAAAGGGACTCATTAAAGGGACTCATTTTGACTCTACCCATGAAGCTCATTGTGAGTTTTTATGGTGGGCCTGAGCCCAAATAGCCCAACCTGTCGGCCAAAACATTCACATTTTCATCTTCGTTTCTAGATACTTCCAACCTTTCACTGAACAATTCTTCCCAAAACCCCTCATCAAGTACTTTATCTTCATCTTCTGGTGGAAGTAGATTATCATCATCTTCTTCATCTTCTTCTTCCTCCCCATCTTCGTGACTTGTTTTGCCAAGCCCTTGCATCTCCAAAGCAAGTGCTTCTAGCTCTGTTATTCCAAACCCATATTCATCACTTTCTAATGGTTCAATCTTAATAGTGTTTGAGCCTTCACCTAAGAATCTCCTACTACCACCACCACAGTTACGTTGGCCAGCTTGTTCAATGGGTCTTCTCCTTTTCTTAGTTATGGCTTCTTCAAGCTCCTTTCTCTTCTCCTTCTGTTGAATTAACTGCTGAATAAATGATGGGTTTTTCATAGCTCTTGCTAAGAAATTCATCATTTGTTTTTGCTTAATTTCAGTTCCTCTAAGCCTTTGCTCCATTGCTTGAAGATAAGCTCTTGTGTTCTGTTGCTCTTGCCTTAGCTTCACTAACTCCATCATCAGCACTTGCTTGTCACGTTTCAAACGATCCATTTCAGCGTCAACTCCAAACTGACCAACTTCTACACAAGCTCCACTAGCTCCTTGTGATTGAAGAGTTTGATGATGATGATAAGTTGTTGCTCTTCTTCTCTTCATGGTTTTAAGAAGATGCTTTTGGCCCCTGATAAACCCCTCATTAGCAAACTCCCACCTATCTGGGTCTATCTTTCTAAATCCCTGCAAAAATTTACAACATTAAGCTTCAATAACAAAAACCCATCTCTTGATTTTTTTTTATTGTGAACAAATTTCCAAATTGATCCATCAAAAAAGAAACCCCATTACACAGAATCAGATGAAGATCAAACCAATTGAGATTTCCAATTCAGGAGGTAAAAGGGACAGATCAGATCTTTGCCTTTTCCAGTAGAAGATTCCAGAATTATTGCAATATAAAATGTAACTCAGTACCTAATCAAGAAATTACATTTGTACCCATAAAATCCAAAAGAATGACAAAAAGGGTATTACAGACAAGGAAATTTCCTCTAGGGGCCAAAATTCAACCAACTCCAGAAAATGGGAAAAAAAAAAAAAAAACAGGAAATTCAAAAGAGGGGGAGGAGGATTAAGAAATTCACTTACGTAAGTATTAAGTTGACGAACGAAGCTAGAAAAGTTATTATGTTTAAAGAATCTCGGAAGCAATTGAGTGGAGAAACAATGGGGATCCCAAACGATGAAACTAGTTCCACTAAAGCTCCAAGAAATTACATGATCAGTATTAAAATCATCAACGATTTCAAAAGTTTTAGTCAAAAACGGCGGTGGACCAGCGTCGTGAAGACCCTCCATCGGCACCGGAGGAGTCAAAAGAGCCGATCGTTCTCCGTCAACATCCGACGAAGTGGATCCCGGAAACTCTTCCTTAACTGGAAACAGAGGATTCATCTCTGCAACAATCGAGTAGAAATCAAATTCCCCCCTAAAAAATTTCATTCACTTCAATCAACAAACAAGAACAGAAAAAAGAAAAGAAGAAGGGGGTAGATGGGGGTATACTGAAATTCCATTGGGAAAGCAAGAAAAATGGAACCCAATTGCTTAAATACCAAATGAGAAGGAGATAGTTGGAAAGTTCTAGACCTTGAAGCATAAACAAATAGAAAAAAATGGAGAGAAGTTTCTTGGGCAAGTTGGAGGAGAGAGAAAGAAGAGAGAGAGATGAATGAAGGTTCTGGAAGGTTCAAGAGAAAATGGAGGGGCGATATGGGAAAGGAGAAGGTGGGGAGTGGGGTTGCGGCTCGCAGTCTTATGAATTGGTGACCACAAGTGCCCTTATGATACGGCGAGGGGTCCCTATATATATATATATACTTTTCTAAAACAATCAATATTATAATAATAAATTTTCATTGGTTGGAATTTGAAAATTTGTTTTTATTAAATATATAATAAAACAAAACAAAATTTAATCCCAAGTATTTTTTTCTTTTTTATATATATTCTACCACTCGGATTAAAATGATCTAATTTCACATTATCTGATAAAACTAAAAAGTAAATTATTAATTTAATCTTAGCAAATTTAACACAGTATTGTCTTCAACAGTTTAGTTCAATTGAAACATGTATATACAATATTGATGTTAGATTTTACTGTTGATAGACTTCTATAAGTATTAGACTATATAAATAATATAATCTATCCTTAATTGACTTAAAAAAACTAGATTTAGAGTTTGTTATATATTTATTCATTCTTTTATATTTTTCAATACTTTAGATCAAACTGTTGTATTTGTATCCATCTAAAAAATAAAACCTTTGCACTAATAAATAATAAAATTAATAGTTAAATTAGTTTGCTTTTGATAACTTGGTATTTTCTTTTGATAATAAATAGGAAAAAAGAATACTAAAATAAAATATTTGTATTTAATTAAAAAAAAATCACACATATCAATACAAACGAAGGAGGAAAAAAATATTGGATCGTCGTGGCTAGTTCTCATAAAAAGTAACGAAAATTGTAAAAATTAGGGAAGGCTTACGTGGCATCGATTTAAAAGGAGCTCTAGAAATGCTGAACCAACACGTGGAGGCTTCACAGAAAGCCACGTATTATTTTACTTATCTCTTTTGCCCCTGACTCCATTTCCATCATTTCGAATAGCAAGACAACAGTTGTGCAAGTTGCAAATATTTTAATTCGAAATATCATTTTAATATTAACGCACTCAAAATTTATTAATATATAAACAATATTATGATTATTTTAATGTTTTGCCACATGTTCTTAGTTCTTTCTAGACTCTTCCTTTGGATAATGCCATTATTTAATGGGAAAAAAAATAAAGAAAAGAGAGAGAGAGAGAAATTGTAAATTTTATTGAGCAATTTTCTTAAAAATTAGTTTGCCATAAAATTATTGATAATATAAGAAATAAATTGAAAAGAAAATTTTAGTAAGAAATTACAATGATTGGATCATTTTTATTACAAAATTGACATCTCACATTTTGAAAAAAAAATCAAATTAATTGATTATATTAATCATGAATTTGGGTAATGTTTTCAAATAGAATTAGACAGCATGTGCAAAAAAGAACATTGACGTGTAATAGCCTAATTGGTGGATTATTATTTTTTATTTAGGTATCTTTTGCAAGTTAAAAACAAAAATAATGTTGATATTAATTTGTATTTTACTTTATTTTTTTTATTAAATAATAATTAATTAAGGAGATACTTTCCTTTCTTTTCCTTTTTCTTTTTTGTGAAAAATGAAGATTAATCTGAAATATATGTTATTAACATCGAAAAGAACAAAGGATGATCTTGGTGTTGACTTTAGAAAAAACAAACTCTCATCCAATGCTTACATGTCTTTAAATTTTGAAATAAAAAACAAGAAAATGAATGTAGGTCAAAACAAAAGAGTTGACTTTAGAGGAAGGTTCTGGAAATAGAAGAAATGTGGGTGGGGATTGGCTCATAGTCTTATAAAATAGTGACCACAAATTGGCCGAAGAGAGGGGAGGGTGTCCCAATCTAAATTAATAGAATTCTATTGGTCAGATAGAGTGTCCTTTTATTATTATTATTATTATTATTGAAAACTACCAAAGGGAACAGAAATATTTTATAATTTTGCTGACTTTTTATATTTTCCAAAAATAAAAAACTATATATTTAGCTGAAATTACAAATTACTCCCTAACCTTTTGTATGTTAAATTAATTGGCTCATAAGCTTTCTAATTTTGGATCTAGGTCAAATTATATAAAGTTTAGCGTTTTGTATGGTGAGAATTGTGTCTTACTTAGTTTCTATTTTTTTTATATATAAAAAAATGTACCATAGGACTCTAAAATTTCAATTTTATGTTTAATAAATATTAAATTTTAATTTTTGTGTGTTGATTTGTTATTGATAAATTTAATTTTTTTAAATGAATTGTATTATTAAATATAAATTTGAATTTCATATCTATTGAAAATCTAGATTTTAAATTTTGTGTATAATAAATATGTGAATGGTACAGATTTTAAAAGTTCGTTTTTTATAAGTTTATTGACGATGTACATGCAAACCTTAAAGTTCAAATACAAATTTTGTTATTGAAATTTAATTGTGACAGAGTAGATACGTTTTATATCATTCACAAACCTACTAAAAGCACAAAGTTTAAATATTAATAAGTCACTTAACTTTTTGTTTTTGTAATTTTGAAAATTATGTTTGTTTTCTTGCAAATTTTTATATGGTTTTCATATTTTCTACGTAGACATTTGGTTTTTTTTTTTTTGTTGCTGATTTTCAAAAATAAAAACAAGTTTTTTAAAACTATTTCTTTAGAAAGCAATGGATGAAATAAATGTTTATATGCTTAATGTTTTAAAAAAGCAAAAAAAAAAAAAAAAATTCTTATGGATAGCAAAAAAAAAAATGAAACTATTTACAAAATATAGTAAAAAAAAAAGCTTAAATAGACTATAAAAATTTAATGAATTTTGTTATATTTTGTAAATATTTTCAATATAGTTTTGTTAACGTTGTTAATCTTTCCATTTTAAAAAAAAGAATAAAATTTAATTTCTTACCATGATTTGCATAATTTTTATTAAGTACCATGGTTAAAAAATTTTAACTAAAATTTTACCCAAAAAGTAATTTTCGTTGGAGGAATTATTTGTTTAACCCAAAAATTATTTGTTTAACCAAATAGTTAAATTCCTATATAATCACTTTTTAACGTCTCTAAAATAAATTTCAATCTAATTTAGTGGTATGTTTGAAAATGATTTGAAAAAAAAATATTTTATTTTAAACTCAAAAATCATTATATAAAAATGATATTTAAAGAGTGTAAAATTTAGTTGGAAAGAATTAATATATTTTTTAGAGTGATTTTAACCCAACATGATTTTTGCTCCATTTTCCCCTAAAAAGTTAGGGAAAGTTAAAATGTAACATTATACTAAATAATAAATATAATATTAGACAACAGTTCAACTATTTCTTTTTTTTTTTTTAAAAAAAAAAAAGAAAAACTTTGTGCATAAGATTTCATAGGAGGACTTTTTATTTATTTATTTATTTAATAAGCTATATTTTTCACTCTTTAAGGCTAAAGTTATTTTATTTAACTTTATGTTTTTTTGCATTTAATTATTAGATGTCAAATAGAAAAGATTAAAAAATACAATATAAAACAAATTTCGTGGCTAGTCCTCATAAAAACCAGCAAACAAAAATAAGAGTTGGCTTACGTGGTGTCCTTCACACGTGGAAGCTTCTCGATCCGCCATGTAATATTTGTACTACCTCAATTTAAATTATCAACACACTTGTGCAAGTTGTGAATATTTTAATTATATTAATAATAATATTAAAATTATTATTATTTATTATTATTATTATTATTTTGTCTCTGAGCACATGTTCTTAGTTCTTTCTAGACCTTTCTTTTAGATAATATTGCAAAATTTAAATCTAAAATGAAGGGAAAGGACAAAGTCAATATATAAATTAAAAAAAAGAGGCTAAATTGTTCTTTTTTTTTAAAAAAAAAAAAAGTTCTCATAGTGAATAAATAAAGAAAAATAAAACAGGACAAAAATTCAATCATCCGCAGCAAAATCAAAAATACTTTTTTGTTAAATATTTTTTAGTTGGCATAATATCGACAAACATTTAAAACTATTGAACACTTAATTGTTATGTTATCCATAGATTTGGGCCAAAGTTGTAAACTCTTGAATAAAGAAAATGGCAAAATTTGAGTTCAAAGATTGCACCCTACAGCTAAATTATGCCAGGAAAGAGGGGAGTTTTGATCAATGTTTACATTGACCTGCTTGATCTCGACCTAGGCCAATGAGGAGGTGGAAGTCGACCCTCCCTATTTTGGTGAATAGGGTTTGCTTCGGTTTATTTGATCCTAGAGAATAGATAGTTTTGGTTAAAGCCCAAACTAACCTCCTCAACCTCGACCTATCCATTTGTTGAACAAAACATGCTATATACATTTTCTGAGACATGCCTATTTGATTTGAGAATATAATTAACTTAATATGACATAAAACCCTAATATGGATGCTTTAGACCATAATTTCACATTAAATACATTATTATGACTTCAAAAGAAGTAATTTCATTTTAATCCCTAAATTAAAATTCTTGTCATATCTAAAAAAGCTCTTATTGATTTGTCATACCTAAATTACATTTTTACTGTTGTTATCGTATGAAGCCTCACATACTTCTCTGTCTGAATTTTGACATCAATATTAACTATTGTTTAAACCATAAATTTTAATTCTAAGTATCAATTACGTGTTTAAGAATGTACATTTTTGCGGGTTAGAAACAAACATCATTCCTATCCTATATGTGTGCAATGTGTCTAAAAATTTTAACTTAACTCTGAACTTTTCATTCATTAAGTTGAGTTCATTAAGTTGGATATCGTTAGGAACATGTGAAGATGGTGTGGGTAATATGTTATAGTAAGGTTTTGGGAGGCTATTTAAAACCTAATGGTGCCTGATATTTTTTTTTCTTTAGAATTTCAAAATGTGACATTTTTCTATGTTGATAATTAAATTTCTATCATCACATCTTTTGTAATTCTTAATATAAGGTTGCGTGTTTGAGTATCTAGACAATCAGATCAACTTGCTTGATAAATATTTGAATATTGAATAGGAAACTAGTTTGACTTAGCCCCCTATTTTGTCTGACTTCCATCTTTTTGTAAAATTACTGTAGATTAGTGATGCCTTTACACACATATATGTATGTATGTATGATTCAAGGGACATGAAATAACAATTGGAGATTCTTAGACATACTAATTAGATATCCAATGGGAATTAGCCATTACTTCCACTTGGACCCACTTGTAAATTAGGGTGTCTTTGGTAGTAATTTTGACACTAAAGAAAGTGATTCTAGAAAAATATGAAATCATTCAAATTTGATTTTTTGAAGTATTAGCTTCCTAGTGATTCTTGAAAAATGATTAACGGAGAATCACCACCTAATTTTATATAGTTTTTGAAATACCCAAAACACCCTTCTTTTAATAAGAAATTTTTTAAACATATGAAAACCACTTTAAAAGAGTTTGTTACCAAACATAAATTTGATTGTTTAGAAATCAATTGTACCTAAATCTTTTTCTCTAAAATCACTACTTAAAACTATCACTTCCAAACAAACCCTTAAAATCATTGGCAATGATCAAGAAAATATCCTCTCTGAAAAAGCACTTCTTGGACGATAAAATAGAGACAAGTTCTTGTTGCTTGGACCCATCAGTTTAATCTACAATTTGCTTAAAAGTTGTAATTCTAGATCTAAGACATTTAGGTAAAACTGATTTTCATATCACCATATTATGAGGTATTTGATTTTTAACTTCGTTATATTAATTTTCGTATATTTAAATAAATTTGTATATTATGAGTTTGGTTTAAAAGTGATTTTAAAATTATCACGATGTTAAAAGAATGTTATTTTTTAATTTACAATTAATTTACAACACTTGTAAGGAAGGTTTAGGGTTTTGTATTTTTTTAAAAAATAATTTACAACATTTGTCAAACATCAATATTTGAAAGGAAGGTGCTTTTGACAATGACAAAACTTATTTTGTCATTTCTTCCACACTTACTCTCAAATATACCTTTAATTAACTAGAAACGTCTTCATAGAAGTGTCTTTTACCCCTCATCTTTAATAATTATATGTTTTCTTTATACATCAAGATTAAAGTTGATACAAATGTCAAACTAATGTCCCAAGCCATTAAGGCCCAATAGTGCCCTATTTATTTGTCTAACGCCATGTACTGGATTCTTAGTTTGCACTAAGAGCAGCCAGTGACTTGAGGCCTTCTAGAGCAAAATCACTCACGGAATCACCCACTTATGGAAAAATAAGGACTTTTCAAATCTCGTATTCCATATTAAGATCTCCCGTAAAAGAGTTTAACGTCTCGCAGAGACCTTCTATTCGATAGAGACCCTTTGTATAGCCATAATTACGCAATGGCCCAAGAATTCTATTTGAACAATAGCCAACTTATCTTATATTCACATATCTATGTTCCTGAACATTCTCAGAGAAGGCCACCAGCACTCGACTTACCAGAATGTCATCTAGGAGTTTAAATAATTGTTGAAATAGAAAGTAAAGTTAAAATTGATAAGTGATTTTTTTCCATTAATTTAATTTTCAATTTATCATTTTATAAGAAAACTATGTTGCCTAGGCAATGGATAGTGATTTGTGCAAGATATTGGACTTCATCCATACGTTACAGGAGAAGAACAATCTTTCAAACATCGTTCATTTCAAAATTACCTAGACTATCAATAAGTATCAATTAAGATTCAGAACTCCTAAAAATAGATCAATTTAGACTCTTTCTCGTGTTTTATTATAATTTTAAAATTGTTGATGCCTAGTTCTCACATTTCTATAGGATAGACTATAGAGTTTAATGTCATATCAAGAGATGTTAGAATTAAGAGTAATAAAATATTCCATTAGTATGACACTTTTTTTATGTTTTTTTCATCCTCTACTTTTTTTTTTCTTATTTGAAAAGTAAGATGTCAGATTTCTTTTTGTAGATGATTACTTGACAATTTTTTTCAATATGTGGGATCAGGTGGAGAGATTGAACCTCAAACCTCAAGATCGAGTATATATTCATGTTGGTTGAGCTAGTCTTCATTTAGTAAGATTTTGGAAGAAAACAATGTTTATACTTACGTAATTTTGAGTTGATTGACTAATGAAAGTTTAGAATTTCAATTAATACAATTATGTAAAAAATATAAAATTAATTGAGTATGCAATAATATATGCATGTGTCGTTAGATTATCAGTTACATATCTGAGAATAATTTTGAAATTGAAATTGTTTTTTTAATATGTTGATGGTGAAGATTTAAACCACATACTTTTGAGTTTTTTTAATATGTTAGGGTTTAGGGTTTAAACACATATACATGTGGTTAGTTGAATAATTTTGGATGGGTTAAAATTAGGGGCGTCAAGATAAATAGGAACTTTTTAATTTTCTTTTTGAAAAATAGCAAAAATAAAAATTAATTATATTAATGGACTAAAAAACATTATATAATTAAAACGTAAACACATCAAATCAAAATCCTCCTCACTCCTTCGTCACGCTTATCTGTGCTCGTCCAAAATTGATAACCTTTCTTCCCCTCCGCATCTTCTTCAAAATTAAGAGCTCTCCCTGCATATTCTCTGTGCTCCTTCAACGTTGATCACCCACTGTGCTTCGTCTCTTTGCTCCGACTAAAGGTCACCGTCACATTAAAAGGTCACGATCGTACCCTTCTCACTTTGACTTTCCTCTTCGTCATCACCGTATCGACCATCCGCTTCGACGTATCGACCATCCGCTTCGACTGAAGATCACCGCGAATCTCGTAGTTTCACAAGTTCTGCTAAAGTTAGAGATTTTTTCTAAACATGTCTAGAAAGAGAAATATTTAGTATTTTTTTAAATTTAATTAATCAAATGATAAAACAAATAACATAAATTAAATTTTCAAAATGGAAAAAATCTAATCTTTTAGGTTAATGATTATTTTTATATTTTCAGATAAAATAAAATCTATAATTTACATTTTTTTCGGTAAAATTTTGTTAATGAGATATCTATATATTTTCCAAAAACAATTATAAGAAATATAGATATCTATATATTTATAAACAGATAAAAAAAATATGGTAGTTAGTTAATGAGATACTTACGTAACAAACCAATCTATTAATATAATAAAACCAGATATTGATTTGGTTAGTTAATGAGATATTTTTGTAACCGTGATAAACAAATCAATTTATTAATAAATAAAACAAATTTATTAATAGAATAAGGATATAAATTAAATTAAATACGATTAAACAAAATCAAAACTAATAAAATATGATCAACTAATAATAAAATATTAGATTTGTACATTCTCTCAAATTAATTGTATTATAAACCAATATCTATGATAATATAAAATTTATTTTATGTCGATACTAGTTTGTACATTAATAAAATAGAAAAAGTTTTATCTTCGGAGAAAATCGTTACATTGACTACATATTTTTTTTAAATTTTTTTTTAATAAAATTACTATTAGGTTCAAAATAAATGTTGTCTTCCTCCTCTAAATGGTGTTTACATACAAAGCCGTAAACGGCAGATTGAGAAGGGCAAGACACAGAGAACAAAAATGGGGGAAAGTCCGAAAATACTCGAAATCTATGAGCTTCAATATTCCGACCTGTTGCTCTTGTCTACTCCTTACCATTCTTCATCTCCACTGCAAGAGAACGAACGGATGGAATCCATAACCAAATCCATACTTGAAGCCCTAGGTCCCAATGGACCTGGCCTTCTTGCAATCACCGGCGTCCCCAATTCTCCTGTTCTCCGACGAGCATTACTTCCTCTTGCTCGCAAGCTCGCCTTGCTCAATCCTGATCATCGCAAACGAATTCTTAAGGTTTTTACTTCTTCCTTTTTTATCCTTGTTCCCCCCGCCCCCTTTCCCCCTAAAATCTTGTGACTATCACTTTGTTCAAAGCATGGCGATTTTTTATGATCATTATCGCTTTATTTATTTCTGTTAGAACAGAATGCAGAGTAGTAACGGATCATTAAGAAATTTCTTGAGAGACCGTACTCGCTGCATTGATTTAACTTTCTACATTGCTCATAACTACTGAAGGTTAAATTTAAGTTGAGTTCTAGTTGATCGTCTGATGTTTCTGTGGTTTATGTTTAACTTATATGATGTTGCTAATATGTATTTCTGGGATCTTTTTGGCTGGTTAGGTTTTTGAAAATTAAAAATTTATCTCAGAGATTTGGAATCAAATCATGAAGGACTTTATTTTATTGTTCTGTTTTCATGAGATCTCAGCCGAGCTGCTTCTTCACTGTGAACATTTTACCATAACATCCATGGAACTGGAAGCAATTAAATGCAAGTTCAAATGGGACAATCTTCTTAGTAACTCGATTACTTTGTTTTCAACTTCTCAGGATCATAACTTAGGGAGTGATGTTCCCTTAAGGAATCCAGAAAGAAGCGTCTCCTCTTTTGCAATGCAACTCAAATATACAGAAAGTAAAGAATTCATGCAGAATAACCAAAGCCAAAGAGAGGATAAACAATCAGGTGGTTCGGAACTTGATTCTTTTTGTCATTCAATCGACAACAAACTCATGGACAATGAGTTTAAACATCTTGGTGATTCATTTAAAGAGTTAGGAAGCTGCATGATGGAACTGGGGCTTCGCATTGCACGTATTTGTGATCAGGAAATCGGTGGTCGAGAGTTAGAAGAGAGCTTGTTGGAGTCATGCACTGCCAAAGGCCGTCTCATACACTACCATTCAGCTCTGGATGCTCAGCTTTTAAGAAATCCAGCAAACAGCAAGGGAACTGCAAGAAACCAAGCTAGTTCTAGAAGAAATAGAGAACAAAGCATACAAAGTAGACATGATCCATCAGATTGTAAGGGACTATGTCAATCAAGTACAAATCTATGGCAGCAATGGCATTATGACTATGGTATCTTCACTGTTCTAACAACGCCCATGTTTCTTTCGCTATCAAATACACTTGAAACTGGACTGCAAGATCTATGGTGCTATACCGAACGTACTTCTCCCAGTGGACACTTGTATTTGCAAATTTTTGATCCGTGTAAGAATGACGTTTTCATGGTTAACTCTCCACCAGAAAGCTTCATCATCCAGGTGGGCGAATCGGCTGATATAATATCGCGAGGAAAGCTTCGATCCACTCTTCACTCTGTGAGCAGGCCTTCTAATCAAGAGGATTTCTGCAGAGAAATGTTTGTTGTATTTTTGCAGCCAGCTTGGAACAAAACGTTTTCCATATCTGGCCATCTCACTGAAAGCTCAATGTTACCTGAAGACAGAAAAGATCTTGTTGAAGAGGAGGGAACCTTAATAACTCGAGAAATCCAGAAAATAGTTCCACCATTAGCGTCAAGATTGAAGGAAGGGATGACATTTGCGCAGTTCTCACGTGAAACCACCAAGCAATATTACGGGGGAAGTGGTTTGCAATCCAATAGATGATTTGGTTCTTCAGTTGAGAGCTGTAAGTTTTCTCCTCAGAAGTTACTTTTATTATTATTATTTTAAACTTACTGCCCAAACTAACTCATTGATTAAAATACTGCATAGCTATCCAAAGTTCTATATTTAACTGCATATAGTTTAGAATTTAATCTAATATTAACAAATCCTGAATTTTGCTTCTAAAAGATTTAAACAAATCCATAGTTTTTCGGTTATACTATTTTGATCCAACACTTCTTTATATGAGATGAGAGTTCAAAATCGAAGCAAAACAGAACTGTTTAGAAAATATCAAATGCTCAAATTGGAAGGGAGAAGCGGTGGTAGGAATAGCTTTGGCTTGGCAAGTACAAATCAAAAAGCCATGGAAAACATCAAACTTGAAGGGATCTTTACTTTAGATATATCAAGCATCAAAATAAACAGAACTGAGTTTAGAAAAGAGGACAAAGCAGTAGCAGCCCTGAAAATAGAGCGATGGTTTGTAGACGCAAAATCCTGCTGCATTAGGGTGTGAAATATGGACCATGTACATACATCTCTAAATCCCTGAAGTGCATACAAATTATTGTGTTTTATATTTCTCAGATTCACACAGGGACAAAAAGGAAGTAGGAAAATCTTTTTGATCATGCTGTTTGAAGGTTTGTGATTGACTAATGATCAGTGTGTTGTCCTGAAGCAAAGTGACGGAGAAGGAAAAAAGCCTTCCTGTTCATGACTCTGCTACCAAAAAGAGCCAACAGAGAGAAAGAGATTGATGACATCCAAATAGATAGCCACCGCAACCCAAATGTAAGATTTTTTTTTAAATAACATTATTTTAATAAATAATGTAAAAAATAAGGTTGCTTGAAAACTAATGTAAAAAATAGGACAGTAGAATCATGTACCAAGTACACGATTATGCTAAGTCGTGGACCCGATACACGACTCGGGTTCTAAGTCGTGGACCCGATACACGACTCGGGCTCTAAGTTGTGGACCTGATACACGACTCGAGCCTCAAGTCGTGGACCTGATACACGACTCGGGCCTCAAGTCGTAGACCCATGTCGTCGTCTACGACATCTTTGACGTGTGTGCAGGTGGAGTTAGTGTGGCAATGTTGACCACTACAATTGTTCGGCATGCATAAAGTCGTGGACTCAGTCCATGACTTCAAAAGAGAGTTGTGTACGGGGCGACTTTCCTAAAAAACAAAACCCTACAAATGGTCCATTTTGCCTTTCTCCTCATCTGCACGCAAAAAAACCACACTTACTTTCTGCCTTTGCTTCCGCTGTCGATCAGAGCAACAATACATTCGTCGTCCGTCGCCGTCCGTCTAAAATATGAATTATGTGTACCTGAGTGTGCATCAGTCGGTTGAAAAAAAAAACCCATACTCCATTTTCTTTTTCCATTTTAAACCTTTCTCTCTCATTATTCCTATTTTTTTAATCTTAATTCCATTATTTGTTTGTTTGTTTTTTTTTTTTTTCTATTTTTCATTCTTGATTTTTTCATTCAATTTATTTCTTAAGTTCTAAATTAAATTAAACATAGCTTCCTTCTCTTCAACAAATCTCCTTTAACTTCACATTTATAAACAATTTTTAATCATATAAAACATAAAACAACTTGTGTAACTTTGTTTTTTTTTTAAAATCCCAATCATTCTAAAGTATGCTCATGCGTACATAATGCAACTCATTGAAAGCTTTTTGTTCGTTGACAAATCAAACACTCAGGTTCATTGCATGCTTTTACCACTCTTAGATAATTTCGATCAATCAGTGACGTATTCTTGGGGCGCTGCATGTTTTGCATGACTATATATAGAGAACTGTGTTGAGTTAGTAATGCATAGTCATTGAAAATTGTTGGTTCACTAATATTGTTGCAAGTATGATCATACAATAGGTTTAATATCGTAGCACTATAAGTTACATTACAGACTCTGGTTGATTGTCTACTAAGCTTCAAGTATTATTTTATCTATTAATTTTTATGTAGTTATTTCTTGTAATCATATATTTGAATTTTCTACGACTTATTATTATTCGGTAAAAATATGTAAATGGAATGGTGTGAATTAGCATTTGAATAGTCAGCAAATATGTTAACATATCGACAAATATTTGATTGACTGATGCACGCTCAGGTATGGTAATATATTTAATGAATAATACATATTTTTTTGGTTGCTTATGTTTGTAGTACTTTTTGGTTTTACAGATTAATTGAACAACATACACACGATATGATGAACTTAATACACGATGTCATAATGGTCAACAAGTTTGGATGTACTTTGATCCTTCGATATGCTTTCATATCGTAGTCGTAGAGTGACATTTAACAGATGTTGTGTTGCGATAGTTTGGTATGCTACAAACCATACCATCCTTGTGCTTAGAGACCTGACATTACACCAAATTGATTTAAGAGATAAACACGATCAAGATTTTGTAAGATTCATTACGAGTATATCACAATGTGGCATGGCCATCATCAACATATTGCACAAGAAGGAACAATCCATCAACCAACTGTATCAGACGACTATTTTTCTTGGTACAATTTAGTTATTAGACGATTTATCACACTTAATGATGTTTTCTATTATTGCATGATAAAAATGTTAATATGATATGTTTTATAAATTATAAGATATTAATATTATTTGATGTTATTATATTTAATCGTGTAGAATGATTTTTTTTCAAACGTACACAAGTACTCAATGGGATACGATTTACCAGATTTGAGTTCAATGTGTGATCAAACTAAATTATTCAGTAGACAAGATAACTCAATGTTGCAGACCTGGATCGAAGACGTGTTTGACGTAGACGATGACATGACAAAGATGTTGTAGAAAAAGATGTGGATTATGCTTGATTGTAATTCATATAAACTTCATGATTAGATTAAAAGATGAATGAATTTCTTGCTCTTCAATGTTTTTTTTGGGGGTTTGACATGATTAAAAAGTGTTTATAAATGTGAAGTTGAGAAAATTTGTTGAAGAGAAAGAAGCCATGCTTAATTTCTCGACAGTAAAGCAATTGAGGCCAAACAGCCACCCTTCCTTTTCGGTCAACTTCTCTCCACTATTCCATCAATTCCATTTTTCTCTCCACTCAACTCCTCTCAATCTCACTTTTCACATTCTTCTTCCTTACCTTCATAACCAAATTTTTTTCTTTCTCTTCCACCTACATAAAGAACAATTCTTTTTTCCTACAAAAGGGAACACAATAGGGATGAAGGTGACAAATTCTTCGCACTAAATATTCTTCAATGGGGAGGATAAAAAAAAAAAAATTATTCAATATTTAGAGACGAGGAGAAAATCAAATTTCATTGTCATTAGTAGAAAATTTAAGATCTTCCAAATTTACAAATTATTCCTAATTGGTTCTACACCTACCATTCAAATCTCATTCACTTGTATGTTTATAGTCAGTTTAAATAGCAAGATTAAGTTGGTTTTCTTGAGTTGTAACTCTTTGTAGAATGTTGTTTTATGAGATTTGTTTCATTTATTAATAACACATGTTATATCAAGTGTGTGAATTAGTTATTGTGATATAATTGGTTTACTTGATTTGTGTTTTCCTTCAAACATCAGTTTTTTCGACTTTCATATTATTATTATTATTATTATTACAAAAGTATTACAGTAATTAAATGTCTAAAAACTTAGAACTTAAAAGCCAAAAAAAAAAGAAAAAAAAAAATTCACAAAGTCTTTCATAATTTGAAAATTGGATAATATAAATTTTTGGTTTCGGAGTTAAGTGTTCTTTTGATGGGTTTTGCTATAATTCTATAAATACATAAAATATCTAATCAAAATTAAATTTGAGAATTAATAGTGCTATCATTTGAATTATTTTAATTCATAAATATATGAAAATTCTCATGCAAATGAATTGTTTTTTTTTAGAAAAGTACATATTATAAAAAGTAGGGATTAGGATTTATGGTTAAAATTTCATAAATACACACAATTTTTTCTCAATTTAGCATAATAGATTTGAAATCAATTTCAATTTCAAATCAATAACATTTTTAATTTAAAAGTTAGACTGAGTAGTATTCTCTTTTCTAAATTTGTTAATTCATTAAATATATAAAAAAATTTATTCAAACATCGATGAAGGTTTAAAACATCAAAGTTTGATGCTATAATATTCTTAAGGTGTAGGAAATTATTTTTGGAATTCAAAATAAATTTTCATTTTTGTCATATGGCTCTACTGACATCTATAATTATTAGTTCATGTTTTATTTCTAAAATGTGAGCTACTAAACTTGAGACATTTCAAAATAAAAGCAAAATAACATTTTAGGGGCCTTATTAGTTTTTTAATTAAATAATAATAGATAAAATTTGGTAATCGTTTTAACTAAATGTTGTAAGATGCTAACACATTTCCTACACAAATGACTCCTAAACTCATCTATGAATTTATGACCATTACTTTTTAAATAAGGTGACCAATCACGCTTTTAATATAATTGGTGACGACTACAAAACTATTTATTATTCAAAACTATTTATTTTAGGTGGCCCTTAAAAAGAGGACGTCGATCGTTCCGCATCGCGATCACACTGTGATAAACCTTATTAAAAAGAAACTTTAAGAAAGGTAACATTTCATCTTATAAACTAATTTATTTTGTGAAAATAAAATTGTTGTTTGAGAAATTTTGACCATCATCAATGGTCACGCCAGGTTACTTCTTAAATTAATGACATGACAAAATATAAATAATTGAAGTCGATGCATGTCCTAACTTAAATTTGAAGACATAATTTAACAAATTTTAATAATATCTTAGTAATTTTGTTATGGCCATTGAATAGAATAAAATATTTTAATAAAAAATTATTATATTAATATTTAGGCTCAAGTTCAAATAGACTTAATTTGGTTCGAAGACCTAAAAATATAAGTGAAAGTGTTTAGTAAAAAAGGTTAAATTGTTATGATTTTAAAAATGATTAAATAAAAGTCATTTTAACAAAATAATTCACAATCAATTTTATCAAATACTCAAAACAGTTTGGGACAGTTTGAGACGCACGGTGAGTTATTATAGTCTGTGTTATTATCATCTGTGGGTTATAATAAACTGTGTGTTATTATAGTCTGTGTTTGGGATGCCGAATATTATAGTCTGAGTTATTATCATCTGTGTTTGATGCAGATTATTATAGTCCAAATTATAATCTGTAAAATAAATATTGGTTATCTTAAGTTATGCCTATTTTTTTCACTATTATTTTTGTCATACATATATTTAGGTACATTAAATATCATTTTTGGAAAACATATTTCAAATTATATCTTCTACCAGTTTATACAAACTAGTTTACTACAACATGGAGATATCTATGTTACAAAATTTTATAATTTAGTCTATTTTATAGAAATCGATATGTGACTTTAATAAATCTAGTTAATTATGTTGTTCATTTAATAAATTAAATATTATATATATCGATGATATTTAGATTTTACTAGATTTTAAAATCATGGTTTTTTTTTAAAAAAAATATTATAATATGTTAACTTCAAATTGAAATAAACTAGTATTTTAATCTTGCATTTAATTATTGAAAAATTACAACTTTTTTATTCGATTATATTTCAGGAATAAAAAAGAACTTAAAGTTTTGAATTTTAATTTCTATTTGACTGCTAAATTTTTTCTAGCATTTTAGATTTTAAGCGCAAAAAATATTTCTACGTCTTCGAGCCAATTAAATTAACCAAATCTTTCTAAAATTGTTATATATATGTATTTTAGCATTATTCCCTAAAATAAAAAAAAACATTAGTTTAAAACAAAAAAATGAGAAAGATATAGTTTTAAAAAGATAATCTAATAATAATAATAATTTAAAAAAACCTCCAAAGAAAAAAAAGGAAAAAATATTTTTTAAAAATTATTAATATAATTAAACTATGTATCCATTTGGAATGACTTAGAAATAAATCTTTCTAAAATTCATTTTTATTTAAACATTTTTTATAAAAACTTCCTAAAATAAAAAAACACAAATGGATTTCAATTTTTTTAAAAAAAATATTTGTACATGCAAATTTATTTGGTTTGTTATATATCTTTGAAATATTTTTATTAAAATTTTTCAAAGTTGATTGGCGACCGAAGGTTCGTTGGCAGTGGTCGCTAGAGTTGGTTGTGGGAAGTTCGTCGGTGGAGTCACCAGAGGTTGTGGTAGGTGATTAGTCGACAACGATCACCTGAGGTGGTGGTCAGAGATTGGCGGACGACGATCACCAGTGGTGTCCAAAAGTTAGTTGACGAACTTTTCAACCCTTTAAACAAATGACTTCTTAACACTTCAATCCAAATGCAACCTAAAGCTAACATCCTTTCTAAGGCTTACACACAAGCCCATTTTGGTCAATTACGTGAACCTAAAATTTAACAGCTGAAGAACTTTTTCTTCAAATTTGCAAAAATGATTAAAAAAAAGAAAAAGAAAAAAAATCCTACCTAGCTCCTACATTAAGTTGAGTTAAAATTGAGGCAATGTACAAAAGTGGTAATGATCTATTTTGAATTAGTACTTTAATCACTTTTTATGATTGCAAACACAATTCCAAACGGAGCCTTACACTGTTGCCTCCTTGAAGCTCTTGGCCAACCATATGGCAGTTTCTCTTGGAGAAACTTTCTCCGGTCCAAATGGCTTCAACAACACTCCAAGCTCTTCAAACCTCTCTTGCTGTAGTAATTTAGCACTGAACTCCAAAAGCCCTTCCAGTGCCTCGGCTCGTTGCTGGTACGACGAGGTGTCGAACCGTCGCTGCCGTGACTCAAAGGATAAACGGCTTGAAGAGGCAATTGCTGGATTGCGATCAAAGTAATCACTTTCATTTCCAGGAACTCTAAAGCTCGAGCTGAGAAGATCGGACTTCTTCATCGTGGTTTTGTCCACGACCTTTACAGTACATTTGTCTTTCGTAATTGAGCAGTTGGTGAAATCATCTTGTGAGTTGGTACTGCATTGTGCAGATGTTGATGATGTTCCACGGATGTGAAGTAGAGGATCCTCGGAAGAAACCAAGGGGAATTCTGCGATCTTATCGATTCTAGGTGCATTGACAGAGATATCGGGAGAGTTCATGCCGTGAAGTAGCCCAGTATTTGACCTATAAGGAGTGTCAAAGCCTGCAGTTTTTGTTGACAATGGAAGAGATGCCCGGCGATTTGTATGTGAAGATCTTCTAGCTGGAGAATGTGATGCTGGAATCTGCAAAACCAAAATGAATGATTTCAGAACCTGGTGTTTTAACTTGAGCCCTCGGGATTAAAAGCATAAATTTACAAACATTACAAAAGAATAAGACATTGGCAAAAGAAAACACCCCTAAAATTAAACTCATCTAGCTGTATCTGAGCAATTTATGGCAAAGCATCTGATAAATCTCTGTTACATGTGAGCTAAACACGTTCACAAAGATTTTATCCTCCACTCATCTAGGAACTTCACCTAATGAACATTACACCTAAAGGTGGGCTCGGCAATCAACTGCTTCTGATAATGCTAAGGTTTCTTAAGCTCTTCTACTACTAAGGATCCTATCTACTTTCCAATTGTTCATTATATTGAATCCGATGAAACATTTGATGTTAGTATTGATAGTAGGGAAGCTAAAGCACATTTAGTTGATAATAGAGACCGATGAATCTCCTAACACATACTCTTTTGAAGAAGCGTTCAAAAGCCTTTTTCCAGTTGAAGATACAAGGAATTTGGTCAAAGTTTCAGTCAGCAACATCAGCAGTTAAGTGTCCTTTAAATCTTCCCAAATTTCACTCCTTAACTGAGGTTTGTCGACTACAAATGAACGAAATCATGTCTCGATCACCATAAATTAAGATCTAACTGTGACCTACTAGTTTGTAATGATTATCCTGCAATGTGTAGTAGTTCTTGGTATTTCAGAGGCTATAGGGCTTGTTATTTTCGTGTTGTCTTAAATATCTTGTTCAGTTTCTGACGTTCGAAGTTTTGACTGTTGAAGCTTTTTTTGGAAGTCTATGGAGCCTTTTATTTGGGCGGTTTGAAGTTTTTTGTAGTTAGGCATTTCTGATTTCCAAAGTCCTCTGTTCTTTCGTTTCTTTTGGCTACTGCTTCCTTCAGTTTCTTTTGCCAAAAGCTGAGCATTCTTGCCCTTTTTCTCGTGTTTTGTTTGTTGGTTTCCTTGAGGAGGTTTAACTTTATTTGATTTGTTTTTTCCTCCTCAGTGGAGTTCTGTATTCTTTAGTATTAGTTTCTTTTCATTGAACTTTTCATTATTTCAATGAAATAGTAATGAAATTTTCTTGTTTCTTGTTTTGATTTTTTTTTTTTCAAAAAATAGTAAGGTGTAACCCAGACATGGAAAAAAGAGGAAAAGAAAAAGAAATGCCCAAACAGATGGGATTCAGGGGAACGGGAACAATATACACAAAATTATTTATAAACTTACAGGATTGAAGTTTGCAGGTGAAAACTTTGATGAGATTGTCTGCTTTTTGGGTGTAGCAGAAACTTTAGCATTAGTCAACCTTGGGGTTTTCGAAATTGTTTGAAACTTTGAGGTTCTTGAAAGGTCAACATCACTTTCTTTTTCTGCGGAACTCCCAATAGATAATTCCTCAAACTTTTTATTCAAATAACTAGGCAACTGCAGTGATCTTCGAGAGGAACATTGTGACTCTGCCTCAGTCACGGAGACGCTTGGATTTACTGCTCTGTCATTGCTAAAAGACAGTCTCTTCTCTCTGAAAGCTCTTAAGCTATCAGATCCAGGCTCTTCAAACCTTGTTTTCTTGATATAGTTTGTATCAGACCGTTGAAGAGGAAAAGTATTTCGCCTGGGGCTATTCAACCTAAGGTGAACCTTAAGAATGTAGGGCTGGAGATGTGGATGATTGAGTAATTCAGCAGCCTACAAAGTAAAACCAAACGAGCAACGTCAAGAAAAACCCACCAAAAAGATAAAATTTGTCAATGCTCCATAAAACTCAATGCATAATATCACAATATATAGACATGAAGAAAAGACATACACTTGGTCGGAGCTCCGGATTTTTTCGCAGCATGCTTTTGACAAGGCCTCGGCTGAATGAGTGGTCAAAGAAATATCTCAGAAAACTTGAGGTCATTATTCAACGAGCATATTAGATAAATGATGATCAAATAATAGGAAAAGTTGATAATTTAAAGATAACGGTTAATGGAAATGCAGGAAGGAGGGAAATAGCATCACTGTTTTGAATACAAAAGAAAGTTAAGATTTCAGCCACTAGTAAATGTACAGACTAAATTGGGACTCACAATGCACCCGAATACATGGTTGGAAGCGGAGCCACGATGGACTTGTTAATTTTATTGATCAAGGACTGCATATCCTGCTTTGGAAAAAAATCAAATGAGCCTTCCCAAGAAAACAGGACTGCATTGTTGAGTGATCTAATTTGACTATTGATAGGCAAAGCAACTACAAGCAACTTACAAAGGCTTTAAATGCTGGCTTGTGGGCCGCCATTTCATAGATGCAACATCCTGAACAGAAAGTTGGAGCCCATATGGATATTCAAGAAATCACAACTGATATAAGATTGGAATACAAAGATCAATAATAGGTGGTTTACCAAGAGACCATATATCTGACTTTGAACCATAAGGTATGTCAGCAAGAAGCTCAGGGCACATGTAACTTGGAGTACCCACAACCTGCAGTGCATCAGAAATATTACAAATTTACAACTTCAATTAACAATCCCTCTCACTCGCTAACACCAACATGAAAAAGACACACGTGATTGCCAAAAAAACACATCATAAATGGATTCACAAACTCTTAGCAATGATACTCACAGATGAAGCAAGGTCATCCGAGGTCAACATTTTAGCAAGGCCAAAATCACCTGCACAGCCAAAGGCATATATTCATTTATTCCAAATGAAACTAGAAATAAAATATTGTGTGAACGTCCAAGACAAACTATATAGAGAGAAAGAAGACCAAGGCATATGGGTTACCTAGGCGTATGTCTTGATCTTTTGTCAAGAATATATTTGAACACTGTACCAAGAATGAAAAAAGTTAATTAAATTTAATTATTAAATAAATAAACAAAAAAATATAGTAGCACAAAGGATCTTGTCATCTAACAAGGGCATATGTAATGAGGTACCGACCTTAACATCACGGTGAAGAATATGGTTACAATGAAGGTAATCAAGTGCCATAAGAAGTTGAACAAGCCACCTACAGAGTTTCTGCACATTGCAGTGTTATTTGTTAAACAAACCAGGTTGATCGGGTGAACAGTTAAAACAATAGTATTATCAGCGAAGCTGAAAAATCTAGCCATCAAACAAGAAGCACACCTCTTCAGGAAAAAATACACCGTTGGCTCTTTTTATGGCCTCAGCCCTGCCGAAAATAAGGAATACAGGGAAGTTATAGAGATACCACAGAAGAATAAAACTGAAAATGAAATTGAATGAGATATCATGGAGTTGGTGACTAAATTCTATTTAGATAAATTCTTGGTGTTCTATAGAGTTTAGATATAATTTTTGTTAATTATTCCTTTAGCCAAGTAGCTGCCTACATAAAGGTTTTCTGTATTCCTTCTGATCAGCCTAGGAGGACAGGCCATCTACATTACTTAATGATTATAATGCAATTGATGCTTCTTATCACAAAAATAAGCTATTATGGAATAAATTTAAGCAGAACTTACATGTCTCCCCCTTCACAATATCCTATCACAATGCACACAAAACAGCCCTGAAAGAGAATATTTCAACAAATCAGACACTGCAGATAATTATCTCCTTAAAACCAAAACTAAAGGATGAAAAGAAAATACTTTATCATACATTCAAACAGAGAAAGAGAAACAAAGTTAATAAAATTGATATTCTGCAATTCTGAGAAATGCTACAAGTAAAATAATAATGCCGAACAGAGTAACTGAAATTTGAGAGGAAAGCTATTAGGAAATAATAAGAGTATGAAGGGTATATTAGCAATTAGTTGGAAAAGTTTTTATGGTTGTTTTTTATAAAACAGGGAGTGGGAAAGGAGAAAGAAAAGCAATATTTTGAAAAATGAATTAGGGCTTGAGAGTGTCTAAATATTGGGAGCTAACACTTGAGTTTATCTTGTAGTTCAGTTACCTTTTATCTCTCAAACGTTTGTGTTCTCTATCAAAATACCATACATAGATACCACCGGGACATTATAAATTTAAAAATACGTTCTAACGATAATGGAGTCAAATCCACACCACGAATCCAGAAGGCCCAAAAGAAAATAGACATCAAAATAAATCTCCCCTAAGCAACATCATGAAACAGTTTAAAAAAAAACACAGCAATTCAAGATATACTGACCTTTTCTACCCAAGAATCTTTATACTCTACAATAAAAGGGTTGCGTGCTTTAGATATAAGCTCCATCTGAAGAAAAATAATAGCAATGAGTCAGTAATCATGTGATATTTGATAACATTTTTCACAAGACTAATCATGTAAACATCAATCAACTAGCAGACACTGGCTTTAAATCACGATTTGCAAACCTAGGTTCGCAAAAATTAAAATAATTTCCAATAACACTTTAAATGTTCATAAGGCGTACATATATATACATATATATTTCCTTCAGCAGAATTACCACTAACCTCCTGATGAGCTGACCTTCTTGTTCTATCAGTTTGGCGAGCAAGACGAATCTTCTTGAGAACATACCTATGAAATGCAGATGTAAAATTTTGCCATTCACTAAACCATTTCTTTCATCATAAACTATAATTAAACAAAACCCATAAGGCATAGCACATAAGCAGGGAAATATCAAACCTCTTCTTTTCAAGCTTATGTCTCACAAGAAGAGCAGACCCGAATGAACCCTTGCCGATTTGCTCTAGAATTTCATACTGCTCCATTTAAATACCGTCGACACTGCTGTCCTTTGATAAACGAAAGAGGGGAAAACCCAGGCCAAGGCCACTAACTAGAATTCATCAAAGAAATAAAATTAGTAATGTACAGTATCACCATCCCTTTTGCTCTAAACTAGGAAAGCATTCGTTAATTTCCAACTGAAACGCATAAAACTTTTGGTGGCATAAGACAATAAGATAAGACAACTACGGTTTGCCAACCACAATCCAAATGACATGATTCAAAGTTTTAGGCAGACAAATTCATCATATTCTATATAATTAAAATGCCTAAAGTTCAAAATAATTAGACAGAGCTGGATCGTCAAATCGAAACTAGGTTAGGTTACGGAGCAAATCCGTTGCCATTGAATCCAAAAATTCAAACAGTACGCACATGGTTTTGAATTCAAACACAAAACCAAAACAGCATCAAATCACGTGATGGTAACGTAGCGTTTACACTTTCACTAAAGCATTCAACTCAAAGTGACAATGATGTTAACATTCTTGCCGTCCTCTCACTGATCCTCACGATTCACTCAACGTTAACTGTTTCGAAAGGCATAAGAAGCGTTTAGAAGCAGAAATTACTCAAATGCAAGAAGCAAAACAGTAAGAGGAAGTGGGTCCGTGAGAGTTTGTAAACCAAAAACGAAACAAGAAAAGAAATGCAAGTAGAAAAAAGAAGTGTGATAAGTGTCTAGGGCAAAAACAGCAACATCAAACATCAAAATTATGGCGGAGAAGTTCCGTAATCAGAAAGAAACTAAGAAATGAAGAACAGAGAGAGTTGTAACCTGGAGGATGAAGAAGCGATTCTCCGGCGATGGAAGAAGAAGAAGAAGAAGAAGAAGAAGAAGAAGAAGAAGAAGAAGAAGAAGAAGAAGAAGAAGTGAAGAAGAAGAAGAAGAAGAAGTGAAGAAGAGAAGAATTAAGGTAAGGGGTTGGTTGGAGTAAGAAAAATGCAGAGAGAAATGGAGAGAGAGTGGTGGATGGAAACTCTTCAACCATTCTTTATTGTAAAATCCATTATTGTAATGAGAGAGAAAGTGAGAGATTTTGTAAAAAAGCATAAAAGAGACAGAAATTCAAAGTTTCAAATTTGCGGAGAGAGAGAGAGAGAGAGAGAGAGAGAGAGAGGAGGGAGAAGGGGTCTTTTTTGCAAAATTACAAATTCGGTTCCTAAACCCAAAATTTCAATTTAGTCCACTTAGTTTTTTTTTTCTTTTTTACAAGTACAGATAATTCAAACCACGTACCTCCTGATTATTTAATTGCTAATTTTATCGTTAAAGTCTAACAACTAACTTTAACAACCAACTCAAATGATCATATAATAAAAGAAGAAACAAAAACAAAGAAGCCAACTAACAAAAATGTTTTCAAATACAAAATTGAAATTATTAGTTTATATAGTTAATATCCGTCTTTGAAAATTTGAACAGATATTGAAGTTAACAACCGTCTTTTATGATAATCTGATATGAAGATTTATTTTTAGCTCCTACTTGGTAAAACAAGTAAAACTTACTAGCTACACTATTTTTCATGAACTATATATTATTTGTATGCATGAAATTGACCAATTGTTGGCCATTCTTTTACTGTAAACATGTAAGATACACCACTGATGGTAACCCTGTTTTTGTGTATGTTCAACTTATAAGTTTCACGACCCTTAAAGTATGTTGTAAGGTTGTTGATTATATAAACAATAATTTTTTTTTTCTACAAGAATGGAACAGTAACCTATAGAAAATTATAAATTTATTCTTATTTATTGTGATTCACATATCAAATGAGTATAAAATTATAGAAAAGTACAAGTATAATTGAATTTTGAAATAAAAAGTGCAGAAGAAAACATAAAAACCAAATTGAAATCATTTAAATGAATTTAAAGCTTTTAAACCAAAGGTTAATTAAAAGTTACAATTTGTTTTTCTTTTATACGATAACAAGTGGATTAGAATTTAAATTTTTAATCATAAAAAGAGCGCCATTTTTTTAGAGCGCCATTTTTTTCATACTTTGGTAATTGATATTACACTTATACTATATGAACTAAATTAAAAGTTTGAAAATCACAAAAGCAAACTAAAAAAAGAGAAGAAAAAAATTATATATTGTTTCTGTCGTTTAAAATCTAAAACTAATAATGATATTAATTAAAATAAAAAATGTTTATGAGCGAATCGATTTGGACAAAATAATTAATGTACCTATTAAAACTTATTGTAATACAAGAATTGTCACCTCGTCGTCTTCTTGAAATTTTTTTCTACTTAAAAAGAAACAAAATAAATCTATTTAGCTAATTTTGAGTTTGATTTCAAATAAAATCGTAATAAAAGAGCTATAAATAAAAAATAAACTTTGATTTATTCGCAAAGGATATAATTCTTTTTTATTTTTTATTTTGTCAATAATAATAATAATTGTAATGAGAAAGTAATGTTAATTAAAATAGAATATTGTTAATTTGTTTGTATATGTATATATGTTTAGTTTAGAAATTGATTTTGTTGGGATTCTTGAAAGGGACGTGGCGCGAGTGAAATCCAGTGCACGGACGGAGGGCCAGGGCTTGGATTCCATTCTGTACCCCGCTGTGTACGAAATCTTACGGTGTTCTCTTCTGCCGTCACTTAAAACGACGACGTTGCATTTTACGCTCTTCTCTCTCCCTTAATATATAATATACATATACATATTTTTTGGACGTTTAATGTGCATGTTAACTTTGTTTAATCAAGTTTTTAAAAGCTAAAATCATGTTTGGTAACTCTTTTGTTTTTGTTTTATAAAATTTTGCCTATTAACACTATTTATATCACAATTTTTTTTCTATTGTTATCTACATCTACCTATAGTTTAGAAAATCAAGCCAAAATTTGACAACTAAAAAAAGTAGCTTTTAATTTTTTTTTTTTAAATTTGACTAATAATTCAACCATTGCACTTAAAAAAGATGCAATCATTGTGAGATATAGAAAGGAAATAGGCTTAATTTTTTTTTAAAAAAAAAACAGAATGGTTAAACAAAGGGTGATTTGTACGGATGACCTCCATTTGGAGGCCCAAACGAAAAATGACTCAACTTTTAAAAGTGAATGAAAATTGGTCTTCTACTTGCGTCATCACCTTGTGAATTTACTAATTTATCCCTGAACATCATTCGCTCGCGGGCTGCAAGTTACACGCTGCAAGCTGCTCACGCAACACGCTACACGCTGCAAGCTGCTCACGTTACACGCTACAGTTTACAAGTTACACGCTGCCCGACATTCGATTTTCTATTCTCTATGTTTTATGCTTTATATTATATGTTCTATGTTATTTACTCGATCTCCGATTCTCAATCATCAATACAAGATGCAAGATAATATGCAAGATGCAAGATAATATGCAAGATGCAACATAATATGCAAGATGCAAGCTACAAAATGCACTCCTCACGTTGCACGCTTCTCACGCTGCTCAATTCCTCAGTTTGAAAACTAAGTTCTTCAGTTTTGGACATTTGATTCTTCGACGCATGCTACTCGATTCCTCGACACACGCTACTCGATCTTTAATTATCAATTTCATGATTAACTCTAAGAGAAAGATGAAACAAATATGGAAGATTGTATTTTATGAAAATTAATTTTATTAAAATTATTTGGATCTTTCTTTGCATTTTTCCCATTTTTCTGACTGTTTTTGTTTTTGTTTTTTGTAGACGAGAACGTCTGACCGGAAACTTGACGGTGACGATGTCGACGATCACAACATGGAAGACGAGGAAGACGAAAAAATGAGGAAACGAGGAAGACGAAAAAGTGAGGAAGAGAGAAGAAGAAAAAGTGAGGAAGAGAGGAAGACAAAAAGCGAGGAAGACCATGAGGAAGACGAAGAGGTGAGAAAGAAATTAAAGACAAAGAAAGAAAGAAATTAAAGGAATGATATTTGGGTAATTTTATTCAAGCATAAGACCAAAAAAACATTCACTCCCAAAAGTAAAAGTAAGGCCAAATTTCATTTGACCCTCTCAAAGGAAGCCATGTGTGCAAATTTCTCTTAAACAAAGCCAACTTTTTATAGTTTTCAAATTTTTACTTGATTTTTTAAATCATCGATAAAAAATTGATAACAATGAAAAATGTTTGAATGTAAAAGTATTGAAGTCTTTATTTTAAAAATTAAAAACAAAAGACAAAATAGTTATCAAACAAGATTTATATAGTTACCAAACCAAGTTTAAACGGATACACAAAAATAAAATTGAAACTAAATCTTCTAATCCACCATAAATGTATTAAAATTATATATATATATATAATTTTAATACATTTGTAATGGGTTAGAAAACTTCATTTCAATTTTATTTAGCCATTACAAATGTATTAAA
>JBBPDJ010000001.1:12836557-12854183 GCA_037974625.1 Cucumis cinereus | reverse complement strand
CCGATCTTATATATAAAGAAGTTAAAAGCAATAAAAGTTAGTTAACTTAAATTAAAAAAAAAACATTTGTATTAATTAAGATTCAAACCCTAAAAACAAGATTAACATGACCCTTGACCAACAAACCAAGCATTAAAGTTCAGTCACAATAGGACACGCCCGCCTATTTTATATTTAAATAATTAAATATAAGTACATTTAATTTCATATTTAATAGAAAATACAATGTGTTTGTGTATACCAACACGATATGAAGGGGGCACGTGCCCCCTTGCCCTTTCATAGATCTGTCCCTGATCTTATGATAGAAAGATTCTGGAAGCTCTGACAATCTTTGAAGGTCATTTTGTATCCTTCATTCAACTCCTTAAAAAGTCGGGTAAAATCTTATAATTTATAGGTGATTAAGCTTTTGAATAATGATAATACTAACCTTACAAAGACTATATTCTTCATTAAAGAAGTTAAGAGTTACGGTGGGTGTTTGGAGATATCACTTTATATACTTTTCATGACATAATGGTTTAGCTAATTCTCTTGTCTATTTGACGATGGAAGTTCACCACCAAGCTTTCTTGTCAGAGAGTTTATTTCCTTTGTGGTTTACTAAGCTTATTTATCAAGATTTGATTGATTAAGGTGATTATTTTTGAAAAAAATATAGAGAGCTTTTGGTCTGTAACACATACTATACGTCACCTGAAAGCTATGTTCATCTTTGGTGAAAATATCAATTTATACTCATAATTTTTTTTTTAAGTATATTAATTTACATGTCCTTAAATTTCTCTAAGAAACTTTATGGAAAACTTATACTTATAATTGGCAAAAATATAAATGAAACTCATAAATGATGATAAATGACATTATTTTGGACCTAACGTTATGAATACTTTAAATCATCTATACATTCAATTTTCACACGTATGTGATCAAACGTAGACTTCTTCAAATATTAAAGGAAAAAAAACTCTCAAGTGTGTGATTACGATTTTACAAAATAAATTATTATAATTGTTGCATAAACGATTCTTAAAAATTGATTCACATGTGAAAGCTTATATCTATTAGATTAGTGGCCAATTTTGATTATAATAAAACTTTGTTGTTACAAACAACTAACATTACTTGAGATTTGATGTGACATGATAACAATTGAGTGATATACAAAGAAAGTAAACAATGATTTATTTATTTAGATTAATATGCTTTCAAAATGTATAGTAAAAATGGTAATATATAATAAAAAAAATGATGAGAAATTACTAGTAAACTACCATAGAGATCAAATTTATGGTTTATTAAATATAGAGAGACTAAAATTAGGTAATTAAAAGAATAGCATGGGCATTAGGGTAATACACTTTCATATCATATCGCCTAAGATGTTGGATAATGAATGAGAATATTTAGGTTGCAACTAAGGGTCTGGAGAATTACAGTTGACTTGATTCTTATGAAGTTATAAAGGTTTAAAGTAGGTAAGATGATTGGGATGTTCAAGACTCATTGGGTCCTCTTTGTATTCAATATATTGAGTATTTTGGGTAGCGACCTCTTATCTCCGGTGAAGGCTAAGGTGGGATCTATGGGATGCTTAATCTGTGGCTCATTTGCCCCCAACACTCGTTTGGGGCTCCCATTTGGTATTGCGATCCAGACCTTTGTTTATGTTCAATTTGAGATCAAGTAAGAGTAAATATTAATTACTCTATTTTTACTTTACTTTACATTTGTTCATAACAATTATAAATTAGATAGATTTGTAAGAGATGTTTGAAAAGTAATATATTATATTTTAAAGTAATATATTATATTTATTTTATAATATATTACATTTGTAGAGATAGGTGCATAATAATGTTTAAATGAATGGAAAATTTGAAAAATTGAATTTGAATTTAGAAAAGAGGGTTGGGTGAGAGTTAAGAATATAAATTGGCTTTGATAATGCCTTTTATGGGCATATCCTACAAAAACATAATTGACCTAATTTTCAAAGGGGTCCCAACAAAAAAAAAGGACCACTTACAAAACATGTCTAAACTCATTTTGCTTCATTTCCATCTTCTCTTTTATAAGAGGAGTAGAGTCCAAGCTAAGCATTAGCCTTTACAAGGCTTTTTATGAAGAATATATATATATATATATATATATATATATATATATATATATTTAATGCCGTATTAGATTTTTAATATATAGTTTAAGATCATCCCGTTTTCTTGACTTGAACCCTTAAAAATGTTTAAAACTAATTGACTCGAGATGATCTTGAGATGATGTGAATAACTCTCACACTAAATAACGTTATATTCATGTCAAAAGTCAACTTTCAAAATTGTATATACAACCAAACATTTAAATAATTAAACACATTTTACAATAACAATCATAAGAAAAAGGTTTCAATCAATTAAAACTCAAAACTAACCTTTATATTAATTTGATCACCAAATTTTGTAAATGAATTAATTTAGACTTCAAATAGAATTTTCATTTTAAATTCTATGGTACATAACTTTCATAAATATTTAAGACTTGTTTTAAATGCATGGATTAATAGAAATTAGAATGAAATTCAAGAATCAAATAATAATGACTTTCAACAAATTTGAGCTATTTTTTTCATTTTCATCTATTTTATTATATTATAATTGAAAATGTTTAAGAACAATAATTATAATTAAAATTAACGAAACTGATTTAAATGTAACCTAAGTAAAGTAGCTACAAACACTAATAAATGTTTTAACTTGATTAACTTATCAAAGCATGAGGTTAAATCAATAGAATTATAGTTTCGAGTTTTAATTGAAACAAGTTGGAGTACAATTAAAAAAAAAAAATCTAAATATCAAATCTATCTGTTTTTTTGGTTTGATATTTTAGTATAAAATTGGACATATTTGTTTGTATTTGAAGAAAACAAAAAGTTTTGATTTGAATAAGTCAAAACCGAACTAATAAATTAATAAAATTCAACTCTCAAAATTTTGGAGAATAAATTAATATTTGCACAAGTTATAATAACAAATCAGTTTGTTTCAAAAGCAGATATTTAATATTAATTAGAGATAAATTGAAAAAAAATGGATTCAGTAAAAATAGAAAAATGTAGTTGTCTCAAAGATTATAGATCAGTTTAATTTAAAATAATTTGAAGTTATTATATCTTTTGAATATATAATTATAACCGTAAATAAGGAAATATCTTTATCGATTTGATTAAATAATTAGGTATTTATCTAAACAAATTTCATAATCTTAGAGATTTTATTGTTTATTCCCATGCGTGCATCCCCTTCTCAAGATTTCAATTCGAAATACTAATAAGTTGAAATAATCATCTAAATATGTGAGATTTAATTGAATTATATATAGAATTAAATATATCTAATTAATTAAACACCATAATCTTAGGGTATTAATTATATTTTAATTGGAAATAAAATAAATCAAAATAGAAAGTGTAATTATTATTTCAATAAATACCATATTCTTAGGGGTTTATTTTATTTATATTCTGAACTACACTGTATATAATAATATATTCAATTAAAAAATAAATCTATTTAACTATATTTAAAAGAATTCAAAATATTTATCTAACATTAACATTTAATAATTAAATCAACAGAAAAATCAAAATTGTAAATTAGAAAATATCTTTTAAATTACAAATAATAAATATATAAAGAATGATAATGCAATAAATCACCGTAAATAAAGAAATATCTTTTAAATTACAAATAATAAATAGATAAGTTTAATTTAAAATAATTTGAAATTATTTTATATTTAGAATACATAATTATAACCGCAAATGAGAAAATACATTTAATCATATGCATATAAGAAAATATCTTTAGGGATTTGATTGTTTTATAAAGAAATATCTTTAAAATTTTGAATAATAAATAGATAGTTTAATTTTAAATAATTTGAAGTTATTGTATCTTTTAAATATATAATTATAAACGCAAATAAGGAAATATCTTTAACCGTATGCATATAAAGAAATATATTTAGGGATTTGATTGTTTTATAAGGAAATATCTTTAAAATTTCGAATAATAAATAAATAAGTTTAATTTAAAATAATTTAAAGTTATTCTATCTTTTGAATATATCTAAATATAATTGTAAATAACGAAATATCTTTAACCGTATGTATATAAGAAAATATATTTAAGGATTTGAATTTTTATTTAATCAAATTCCATAGTTTTAGGGATTTGGAATGTTTATTCTCATACGCTTCCATTCACAATATTTGAATACGAAAAAATTAAAATAATCATCTAAATATTTCGGATTTTAATGAATTATATATAGAATTAAATAGAAAGTGTAATTATTATTTCAATAATTACCTTATTCTTAGGTGTTTTTTTATTTATATACGGAACTACAATGTATATAATAATATAGTCAATCAAAATATAAAATTTCAATATATACTAACTATCTAAAAATACATTATATTTAAATATTTAACATTTAGTAGATAAGAATCTGTGAAAACCAATATACGCGAAATACACCCTCGTTAAAAACTAAAATTAAGGTCGTGAAGGGTAAAATTGGAATATTGAAACTTCGAAAAATCGGTTATAGAAAATTTTCTCATTTTTCTTATTATTATTATTTTTTGCCATTTTTCCAACCGTCTCCCTTCTTTTTTTGCCATATATCCGAATTTCTAAAAAAAAAAAAAAAAAAGGTGAAATTGTTATTGGGCCATGGCCCAATAAGAGATTGGAAGAGCTTGAAGAACCCTTCTTTGACTTTGGGCTCGAAGGAGACCGATCCAAAATGAAACAACTTCGATTTATTTATTTATTTATTATCTCTTACGTATATTTATAGATTTACCATATATATATAGAATAATTATTTTAACCAAAAGGGAAAAACCATGTAAGCTTGGTTATAAAAGAAGAAAGAATATAAAAGCATAGAATCTAAGATGAACTTTGTTAATTTAGAAGATATTTGGGGGTAAAAAACCAACTCAACTCACTATTTGGGTCGTTTTCATAAACTACCATTTTTCTTTAACATAGTCACTGACACGTGCACTCATTCCTCGTAGTTTCTCGTCTATCTAAAATTCTCAAATCTCTTAGACCTCGTTGGTAACTATTTTACTTTTGATTTTTTGTTTTTGAAAACTAAGCATATATCCTATTCATTGTGTTTTTACCATAATGTGCATTTTTATTTTTTAAAGCTACTTTTTTTTAGTTTTCAAATATTTTGGTTTTGTTTTTTAGACTATTGGTAAAAACTAGACAACAAAGGAAGAAATTTAGAGGTAAAGTAGTGTTGATAGGTTTAAATTTTTTTCAAAAACAAAAGCAGAAAACCCATTGTAGTTCTTCGGTTGAGTTCGTTCTTTTATTCAAATGCATCCCATTCCAGGTTAGCTCTTTGCTGGGAATGCATGGGGCTGGGCGCTCGTTCTTCATTCCCATCCTTTATGTTATGTAAAAATAGAGACTTCCCCTTCCACTCTCCAATATAGGGAACCTCTATCTTTAATCGCACATATCTGTTTGTATTGTCGGTCATATTTCTTTAGCAAGAGGACGAGATGTGTTAACCCAATAATAGGGACGAAATGATATCATAGATCTCAGGTGAGAGGTAGATCCACATGCGAAAAAATTTGTTGTTTCATAGGGACGGAATGATACCTTACTTAAAAATAAGGAATTTGTGGAATATGCCTGAAAGAAAATAGAGGAGGGAGGCCGAAGAGATGCATAAATTTGTAATAAAAAAAAGACAGAGAACGAAGTTTGAATTTTTAACAGAATCCGTATACTCAAAATAAATAAAAATTTTAATGGTAAAGTGTTTTTCTTTAGGTAGTGATGTTTGGGGCTTGCTTATCAACCTAGTTGTGACTGATATCCAAAAGATAACAATACTTTTGTCTAACTCAACTAGAAATGTCACAACAATAATTTTGATAATTGACAAAAAAAAATTAAGATGCATAATCCATACGTAAAACCGAAACTCTATTTTTTAAAATCTCAACGATATGTCTACCTAAAAAAAGACATTTTGTACTTTATTAAAAAAAATGGTTAGATTTATTAAATAATCTTTTTTTTAAAAAATAAAAAATAAAGTCACGAGAAAGAAAATAATTTAGGTTAGAAATAATTGCTCTGGATATTCATTACTTTGTAACTCAACTTAGCATTCCAGTAACAAGCTTCCTAACTTAAATTAAATAACTCTACACTCTAAGCACAAATTTTAGACTTCAAAATTTAACTTGACGTCCTAAACAACCCTATTTTTATAAAATATTTTTTAAAACTAAATTAGATTTATGTAACACTTTCTTATAATTGTTATTTTATTTTATTTTTAGTGCAATAAATGAAGTATGGCAATTGTTTCGAAAAACAAGTACGAGGATTCAAATACAAAAACTCTTACTATTAAACCTTTTGGTAACCATTTTGTTTTTTAGTTTTATTTTTAAAAATTAAACTTGTAGACACTACTTCCACCTCTAACTTTCTTTATTTATTATCTAAAACTCTACCAATGGTTCAAAAAACTAAGTCAAAATTAGAAAACTAAAAAAAAATAGCTTTAAAAAACATTTTCTTTTGTTTTTAAAAGTTGGCTAAAAATTCAACAATTGTAATTATAAAAGATGCAAATTATTATAATACATGGAAAAGATATAAACTTAATTTTAAAAAACAAAAACAAAAAACGAAATGGTTATCCGATGTATCTTACTTTTAATTTGTAAGATTCTATTTTTTATTACATAGTTTTTAAAAAATTAATTAAAAAACTTGTCAAAGCGAGCATGATTTAATTTAAATAAGAAAAATCAAATAAAAAAATATTTAAATTTAATAGTAAGTGGAATCAAAATCTCTATCTAATTAATTCAATTCCTTCCATTGTTTATTGGTTCATCAATTTCCAAAATTAAACTTTGCCTAACATTCTTCCAAAAAAAAAAAAAGTTATGTCAATCTCTTAAAGCAGCCATGAATTTTAAAAAAAGTAAAAAAGTATAACAAAAAATAATCATATATCTAAGTATTTTCAAGAGTCCAAAAATGTTCATTAATTTGATTAAATGATGCTTGGTTTTCGATTCTATGATAGAAAATATTTAAATTTAATAAAAATCTATCAATATTTATCACATTCATAAAAGTTTATCAGTGTTCTTTATTGATATAATATCAAATTTTGCTATATTTTAATTCATTATACTAGATTTAAAAACTCCCAATTATAAAAAGTAAATTAAGAAGAACATTTATTTGCTATAAATAAAATAAACAAGTTGTATTCTATTCATTAAAATTTTCACCTCAATATTTATTTCCCATAATTAACTTTTTAGGCTTTTGTGCATTGAAGAGATTATATTGAATCTTTTTTTCCCCATTTTTTCATTCTTTAATTTTTTGTGTGTACACAAAAAAAAGAGAAGATTCCAAAATTAGAGAATTAAAGATTTAAAATTAAAGAATATTATTGACACTAAATTTATGATAACCTCAGAAGCACCTCTTAGGAATTAAGTTTGGCTATTATTCTAAACCACAATTATTTAATTAACTAAAAAGAAAAAATCTCAAAAGTATTAATTCTCTAAATTAGCTTGGTTTCTAAGCCAAACAACACCAACCCCTTCCAACTTTGTAGCTAAAATTTGACCTCCTTCCTTCTTTTGTCAATTCAATTACAGCATCCGTCGTTTCGAGCATAATTGAATAGAAAAGACATCTATCATTTGACTTGTCGTAAATTTAAAATTTTAACTCTCAATATTATCACTGTTAATCAAGTGTTTGGAACTCAAGTTCAAGTGAAGGGGGTGGGCTATTATCACTGTTAATCAATTGTTTTCAACTATTATAACCTACCATTAATTACAGTATTAATAATTCAAATTTTTCTTTGTTACAATATTTACTACTTTTTATTCAAACTAAAACAATTCACTCTCTAAACACGCATACTATTATAATTCAAATTACAATAGTCTGCATCCCAAACATATATTATAATAATCTCCAGACTATAATAACAAAAATACAATAACCGACTCAATACCCTCGAATGTCCACCAAGTATTTTGACCTTTTGTTTGCATCATCATCCATGAAAATTATCAAAATGACCTTATTTTGTGTGCAAGACAACGAGAAAAATCAAGAGTGAGAGCGAGAACCTAATCTAAGTGCAAAATGATCAATTGTTGGTTAAACTCACCCTAATATGATGTAAGCAGTTAACAAAAAAAAAAAAAAAAAACCTTAACCATTAAAAAGCATGACATATTTTGTTTAAGTCCAAAATTTTAGGTAATTTATATGATTATCTCATCTATTAACCTAGTAACTGATGTCAAAATCTATTAACCTAGTAACTGATGTCAAAATCATATATATAGATGTATATTTTTTAGTACACTGATTTTTTAAAATGATAATCGATATCTTACCTACCAAACTACATTCAAATTTACGGTGTATAAATTTATTGATGTAAGGTTTGAATTCAATTAAGGGGCCATATAAGGGTGTGATAGCGTGTGAGTAAAGTTATATTGATAGTGAAGGTTGTTAGTCAACATCACAAAGTAAATGATTAAATTAAATGAACAATGTTTTGTAGTGGTTGACAAATAATATACCCTAAAAACAAAGCCCTAAATTCATATAGTTTGGCTAAAATTATTGAGCCCTTGATGACATGGGCAGTTGTAATTTCTTAAGTGTCATATTGTATAAGGTAAGCCCCACCATTAACTTCCCATCATAAAAATTTGATATATTTTATATGAATTATACTTTCATTATTGGCCATTGCAAGAGGGGATGACTTCATATATTTTCCCACCACAAGTATATGTGTGTCACTATTAGCTTCACCTTTTTGGACCACTTCAAACAATTAAAAACATACCTCTACACCCTTTCTTCTCTCCCATTTTACACACAATTTTTGAGAAGTTAGCATAAAAATGTAATACTTTTAAACAACGATGTGTTTGGATTGATTTTGTAAGTATTTTGATTTTTTTTTAAATGGTCGAAAAGATAATTTAAACGAAGTTGTAGTTTTTCAGTGTTAATTATGAAATCAAGGATGTTTTACTATCCTAGCTTCTTAAAAAATGTTTACTTTTTTTGTTGTGGACGGGTTTTTCTAGGACCTTAACGTGCCCATTTCATTTGAATTCAAATTGGTGCGTTCTTTGCAATAGCATATATGAAATAGTTGACCATATCTTTTATAAGGAGGCTTTTGTGGTCCTATAGTGTTTTGCTACATACTCTTGTCCTACTTTACCTCATTGGTTGTAGATGATTCTTCCATCAAAGAGATCCATGGTATGTGGGCCAACATCATTTGGAGCAAGTCTTTGGTTCATATGGTTTGAGCGCAACAATAGAATCTTAAAAGATGAACTCCATAGAATCTCATCATTAATGTTACTTCTTAGTTAACCAATTTTATAAAATTTACTTTAATTCTAATAATTCTTCTATCTTTTTTAATTCGAAGACTTTTCTCTAGTATTGTCACATGTAAAATTTTTTATCCGTCTATGATATCTCTAAAATAATTTTCTTTTATAATAGAATGTCCATTACCATGTTGGTAATCTAGCTTAGGGTACAAGATTTTATGTTTATGTTGATGCAAAAATATATCGGCAAATCTTAAGAAAGACATTGACTCAATCTTTGCTTGTGTTTTCATGTGTGTGGGCAGAAGTCAGTCGAAGTAAGAGCTAGTGAAATGAATTTAAAAGGTTGAAGTCTAAATTCATTTATTAGTTTGGTATAGTATATATGGGGGAATATATATATAATTAATATAGGTTTTAAGCATATGTTATGTTTTGCTGTCTACAATGATCAAATCATCCACAACCATATGGATTTGGATGAGATCAAAAGCCATGAAATGAGTGAGACAAATATGGGGTTGATAGCTCCATCCATTATGGAGAAAAGGCAAAGGGGTTAGATTGCAAAGAACATGTGAATGAGGGAAAATATGGTTTAAGTGTTTAGAAGAAGTGGTGGAATATTTGGTGGTGTAGTTTCAATTCTCACTTTTTATGTCATTTCAAAACCCTTCTTTTTCATAATAATGCAATTTCCATAATTATTCTCTTCATCAATATCATTGCCTCCATATCTAAAATTTCAAAATGCCTATTTCTAATTTCTATGTATTAATCATATCATTCAACTAATTAATTAGTTAAATTATATTGTCTTATTTATCCTCGAGGGAATATGATTTAACGTATCTAAACTCTATATTGAGTCAACTGTTAGTCTCTATTTATTTTCACATTTAATATAACAATTCACGCGTGAAATAAGTTAAGAGGTTTGTTTACAAAGCCAACATCAAATAGTTTATTATACTTTTTTAGGGTTACGGTTTTGGGTTTTATTTGCACGCGTGCGCGTGACATGTGTTGAGTGATTTGAAAACATATATTGTAAAGTTATAAAATTAAATGAATGAGTTCTTTCATTAACTTCCACATAAAATCTTCAAGTTGGAGAGGTATGGCATTGGCACCACAAAAACTCTTTCTTTTGAGATTTGCAATTTCAAAAGATCCAAACATGACGTTTTCTCCAATAGTAATATAACTTTGTTTGTGTGTGATACCTCATCACCCTCTCAAATCTCTATCTTTCAACGTTCTCTATAATGTAGTTCTGTAATTCTCTGTTTCATAACTATTTGGCTTTTAAAAGTCAAGTCTATTTTTTCTCAACTTTTTACGATGTTTTACATCCTTTGGTAAGTAAAAGAGTTTTTTTTTTTTTAGTTTTCAAAACTTTAAATTTGCTTGTTTTTTTTTTGTAAATTTCGATAAAAGTAGTTGACAAAAAGCAAGAAATATAAAGGTGAAAATGTGTTTATAGGCTCTAATTTTTAAAAATTGAAGCTCAAAATCAAATAGTTAACAAACTAAATCGTACGCATACTAATGATGTAGACATTTTATGAGTTATGGGCTCAAATGTATGGAAAGAAAAGGACAATACAACTTTGATCACAGCACTATGCAATAGAATAATGGCAAAATATACCCAAGCAACTACCAACAAAGTAGTCAAGTTAGTAAATCACAACAATAAATAAAGTGATATTGAATTAAAGAAAAAGACACTCGAAAGATATACTAGTCTACTGCTCCAAATTAAACTTGGGACAATGTTTAATCTTTCACCACCAACTGTGCATGTTCTACTATAGCTAAAATGGTGCAATATTTGATTGTATTCCAGACATCATCCATTTTTGTGCATTCCTTTCAATACTCACATTGAAAAATACTAAATATTTTTTTAGAAACAATGCAAAATTTGCCACATGGTAAATTATAATTGAACAATTTAGTGGAATGCACAAAGATAGATGATGTCTGGAATGCACACCTAAGTATTTTTCTAATTGAATCATCATTCAAAAAGTTAACTAGACTTTTCAGACACCACGACCTAGTAACTTAAAATCCAATGAAGAAGAAAGAAATCCTAAAATCATGCATTGCCTAAAAAAATAATTAAAAGAAACTCGGACAAAAAGAGAATTAACAAATCGTCACTTGACCTTATCTAATCGAAGTGTAAAATTGACATAAATCGCAACATTATGTCTTTACGACATTTGGCGTCGAGAACAGTATTTCACAATGTTGAAGTATAGTGGTACTTTCAAAGCATCATAGATAGCATATCATAGAAATAGTACTGTGTATTTTCATCAATAATTTTGATAGTGCATTCGTTGAACTTCTGTAATGTCACGTTGTCATGTCAACACCAATTTTTGGCTCCACGAAACCGAACAAATTCTTCCACCCTTAGGTGCAATATGTAATACATTGTCATATGCCAGAGAAAGAAACATTCATGATTCCTTATTTGTTGATGTCAGCAATTAGAGATCTCAAAATCCTTCTAGTGGAACTTCCTCACAATCTCTCAATTTTTCTTTAAAAGACAAGGCCATGAGAGAACATCTAGAATATCCTTACCATATACCTCAAAACCAACAACTTTATGATGCATTATTCATTTAATTCTCTCACCTTTTTGAGGATATGGTTGCAATGTCATTAACCAACCACACAACAAACAAACCATCTGTGCTAATATAACCTTTCATCAAAGGGAAACACCCAAAACCCTAATTGTTTTTGTACATCTTCACAAACATATAATTTCCCTTTAATGGAAACCTCATTCATTTTGTCTCCCACTTTTTGTTGGGAATGTCAACCTCAATAATGCAAAGATTAATAAACAAGAGATCCCTAATCCAAAGGTCAACACAAGACCCTTCTACATTATATTTTCCCATGTTGAATCCATATTTCAAAAAAAGTATGTCACATCATTTTCCAATTAAGATAAATCATATCAAAACCATACCAATTTATTTAGTTTTGTTATAATTGTTTTTTCTTGTTTAATATATGAAAATTTATTTAATTAACTTTTAACATGTATTAATTGCTTTTCTTATTCTATTTTAAGGGATGTTTAATTCAAACTTCAAGTTGGATTTTATTTTTTTCCTTTAGATTGTAGATTAAATTTGAATGCCGTTACATTAGACAAAATTGGAAATCATTGTAAAAAAGAAAAAAATAGAACAATAATAACTTTGACATATCCTTAACCCCCTTTGTGGGATTAGAAATCAAGTGCACCGAGACATTTCAACTAATATATATATGTTATGTTTGTTGACGTATGTAGAGATATCAACTTTCAACTTACAAGTTATGTGGACAAGGTCGTTAACAAGAGCTTAGCTCAAACAACATCTTTATAGTTAAGGACAAAGCGATTCGTAGTTCAAATCGTCTATCCTATTTGCAGCAATGTGTGGTTAAGGTATAAGTCGGTCATGATTTTAGTGGGAGAGATTGTTTAATTTTGTTCAATTATTAGAGTTGAATATAAACAAAATCAGAAATTTAAAGTTCCAACCAATATATTATTAAACTAAAAAAAGAAATCATAGTATTAAGTAAAGTTAATAAGACTATACTCATAAGATATATATATTAAGAACCCAATTTTCAAAACTTTAGTTTAAGACTTGACTCGTTAGAGCCATTCTAAGCCCTCTTTTGAAGACTTTTTGAGAAATTTCAACCTCCCAACAAATATAAAATTTATAATAAATATTATAAAAAAAAATCAAAATTTTCTCCTTTGTTTTTAACAAAGTTCTTAGAATAATTATATATAGAGTTTTTCTACCCAAGTAGTTGGTAGAAACATAAAGTAATTTGAATCTGATATATACACACATATATATATAGACTCTTTCTATAGTGAGTCTCTAAACTTTAGTAGGTATGCTTTGTTATTCCTTCACAAATAACCATAATCATAACAACTCTATTTGATTCTCTTCTAATACACATCTTGTCATTCGGTCGCTGTGAGAGTCACTTCAACAAACATGACATATATATATATATTAGTTGACTCTTTCAAAAGAAAATTTCTTCTGCAAATGGTTGATAGACGCTTTTTACTTACAAAATACTAAAGGAAAGTGGGATTAGAAGTTGCACTGGGATATCTCAACTAGCTAGGTTGACATATTCTTAACAGTATCATTTGAGTATATGAAGTTTGAAAAATTAATTTCTAACCTCGACCATTTCACTTTTACTTAATGAAACACTATCATTCAAGTTAATATTTTGATATGATATTATTCCTGAACTAATCATCCCAAAAATGTATGAAGATTTACCCTCTTCGAGTGTAAAAAAGTTTAAACAAATCACACACGTTATATTATAGAATGTATATAAAACTATATGATTGAATATATAGGTTTAGTTGTAAAGAAATTGAAATTATTTAGAGTTGGTAGATTTAGGACAAGAAATTTGAAGTGAGGAAAGATGGGCTCTAGAATTCAAAAGAGACCATTTCCCCTTTTTAAGGAAAACAAAAGCAACTAATCATTTAAAAACAAGTCTTTTTTCTTAAAAAAAAAAAAAAAAAAAAGTCTACAAAACATAAAATAGCTAGGGTATTCACTTCGAGTCATCTAACCTACAATTATTTAGTTTGTTTTAGTTCAATTTTCAAAATCAAAATCAAACTGAATCGAAAATTTTAATTTCCTTATAATTTTAAACCAACTAATGTTTTAGTAAAAACAAAATTTACAATTTGTTTTGGTTTAGTGTTGTTGTTAGGTTGGATTTGTTGGTTTTAGTATTCATCCCTAAAAGCACTAAAACAAACCAACCAACATTTTAACCCACGTAATAACAAGAGATAAAACACTAGTAACATCAAAGCTGCTAAATTATGAGTAATTAACTTTTTTTTAGCGATTTTATAAAAATAGTTAATAATAATCAAAATTAGTAAAAGAAAAGCTAAATTTGCTGATGCGAAAACGCACCTGACCTTCATGTGACATCAACTGTAAATTTGTAATTTGGAAAAGAGAAGATCTGCAAAAACAAATAAAAATGACTTTGATGTCTAATCAGTAAGAGAATTATAGACTAAAACCGAAGTAGGTTCTTAGTTACCTTATATGGAGCCATAAAGATTATATTTGTAGGGGATTGAGATAGAGTACATTTTCTCCTTATGATAAGGATTATGTGTATATTTTCTAATCCTAATACGTTTTTATTAGATATTATTAGACAAAATCAATTTATCTATTATTTCTCATTCTTTATCTTATTAGGGTTCTACATCGGGCAAAATACGTGCAGTTCTTACTCGGGTCGAGGTTGACCGACCCAACATTCTTCTTTGACAAGCTCGGTTTCATCCCTTAAGGCCTAATCATGTTGTGCCTTTGGCTATTGGGCCAACCTTGGAGGCTCGACCTCAGTTGGATTGAGACAAATCGGGCTCAATACGCCCGACCCCTTGGCCTATCCCTTTGATCTTCTCTTGCTCCTTTTTGAGTATTTTACCGTTTATTCTAGAATCCACCTCTAACATAACCGATCAACTATAGAGCAAGTTGAATTAACTTAAAATTTGAATAGAATAATTGAAGTATCTTATAGGGTGTAATAATTAACATGTGTGTTAATAATTGGAGTGGGTAGAGGGCTTTGCACAAGAAGTTAATTAAACAAATGGGAACAAAATCCAAAGGTCAAAAATTGGAATGAATCAAGTCCAACTCATTTGTACCAGCTTTTTTAAATTGAAAAATGACCCTTCAAATATTTAATTGCCAATGATACCCTTTTCCTTTGAAAATTGTATCAAACAGTCCAAACCCACCATAATTAAAAACATTATTATTTCTTACTAATTGTTGAAAATTGAACTCAATTACTAATTCTTTATTTATAGATAATGAAGCATCCAAATCTCTAATCCAAAAGCATCTTTTCTGAAACAACAATTTTTTAAATTTATTAATTTTATAATTACTGTGATTGTTTTATATTATATTCCTTTCAATTATAAATATATTAGTCTCTTGTTATTCTATTGGTTATTTAACATATATCTGTAACTATTTTTTAAAATATATATAAAAAAATCAATTTATACCTCTAAATTAGTGGTATCCTTGAAAACCTTGCATTAATAATTTTATCAATTAAAATCATAAACTTTTAAATCAACTAAGATCATTCGTCCGTTTTAAAATGCTTAATGCATATTTTTTACACATTTATTAGACTTCTTTAACAACATTGATTAACAAAATATTAGAGAAAAGTGCTTGTATAAGAGAAGTAGTTGGTTTTCATTAATATAAGTGGTTTTTTCATTTTTTGGATTCATGTATATTTCTCCATTCATTTAAAAAGAATTACGTGATAATTTTGAAACTCACATATATTAGATGAAGAGAAATAAACCATAAATTTTATAAAAATGGTGAGGTTTCTTCATTTTTCAACACCTAATCTTCGACACACGATACATGGTCTCAACTTTTTGTGAAGCTTTTGACATGTGATCTTAACCATACATGACATATGGTCTCAACTATTCGTCGACATAGTTGTTGGGTAGGTATATGAGGCAAAATGCACGCATTGGTTAGGTTCCTTATAGAATAGTTTAGGAAAGAAAAGAGAAGTTGCCTAAAGTGATTTTTTTTTTTAATTCAAAACTTAAAGAGAAAAAAAAATGTTTTTAAAATTTTTAGTAACCATAAATGGAATAAAATGACAGTTTAATTTATTGACCAAAAAATAAAATTTGTATAATTGTATTTTCCTTTTAACGCTTTGAATAACAAATTTACATATGTTCATATAATTTCTTCTAAAATTAATTATTTTTCTTTTATATTTCATTCCACAATCATAAATGTGTGAGAATAATCATTTCTTGAAAATTTATGAGTCACTTCCAATTAAAGGAAACTCTCCCAAAAAAAAAAAAAACTAAACACTTCAAATTTTAAATTATAAAAAGTTAATAATCCTAAATTAGGTTAAAGAATAAAGTATTGATGTCGATATAATATAGTCAACAAATAAAAATATATTGATGAACATTAATCGTAAATAAAAAATCTACAAAAATAATTTAAAGTTAAAAAAAATCAGAATTAGTGATCATTAAATTCTTAATTCAATTCTTGATGAAGAGCTAAAATTAACATATTCTTGTTCCACCAAAACAAGATTCCGAAATCAGAATTTAACTTAAATACAAGGATTAAACTAAAAAAAAAAGATACCAAGGACCAAAAAGTAAATTAAAGTAAGTTGATCTTGAAATTAGGCAAATTTGAACACGAGAAAATAGGAAGAAAGAAGCAAAATCCACCCCATGGCACGCTGTCGTTTTGTTTTTATCCACTATTTTTGCATACTCGATTGACATGATTCTAAATGACCATTATCTCCTCAATAAGATGCCTTTTCCATTATCACAAAAAGGGTATTATCGTCATAAGAGTATAAATAAATAAAACTCCAAACTAGGCCATTGGTCTTTGACTGTCCTTTCGAGGGGTATTTTCATAAATAATGATAATGCCCGTGACATTCTTGCAAGTACAGACAGCAGAATTTCTCTCTCCTCTCTCTTATTTTTTTAATTTTAAATGTTTTTTTGCCACATGAACAGTGGACTTAGCAGTGTATTAGGTTGTACTATTCATGTACTGTTTTTTCTTTTATATAAAATTATTGGATTGTTGATATAACATAATGTATTAATTAATATCATAATGTTATTCAGATCGTGATTAGTCTTGACTTCTTTTAATAATTATTACTTGAGTACGTCTGGTATTTATGCATGCAATGAGGGTTTTGATATTACAAAATTGTTTTAATTTGTAAGTGTATATAATTGAAAACTAATCAGAGACATATATACGTGCATGTGTGTATATATATATATATATAAATAAAGAAAACCAAAACCTATTTTCTCCATATATGTGCTCTCCCAATCTATAAATAATAAATAGGTGTGAGTGACTTGGAGTATATAACAAATGAAACCATGGGAAATTAAGATAGATTATAGGGTGAACAAATGGGCAAAGTGTCTCTTGATAGGGTCATATCAGCAAAAAAGTAATATATATA
>JBBPDJ010000001.1:12821141-12835975 GCA_037974625.1 Cucumis cinereus | reverse complement strand
ATATATATATATTGTATTTGATTTGTCTTCTATCATCCATTTGCTATTTTATATAATTGGAGTATTTATCTTTGTTATTCCTTAAAAGACAAAACCTATACTACATTAGCCTTCACGAGATCATGTTTCATCTTCATCACAACTTTAAATATGTACCCATCACATTTTTTTCCATTTCTTTTTTTTTTTCTTTTTCTTCGTTAATTCCACTTCATCAACGGATCTTCTTGAAAAAAATAGTAGAAATCAATATTAAATGGAAAAGAAACAACAATCCATTAGTTTGGACATAAGACATATTGAACCATACTACTTTGATATCATCTTAAAACTTAAAATGGTGAATGAAGAAAAATTTAATATTACACCATTCAACAAGAGATCTAAAAAGTATAACTTTAATTGCAAGTTGTAGATGAGACCATGATTCAAAATTGGAATATATATATATATATATATATATATATAATAAAAAATAATTTAATGAAAAAATAATTCATTTTCTATCTTGAATTGATAGTTGGTTGTTTATTTATATGAAGAGATTCTACGGTAACTTAGAACATTGGATCAAATCGAAAGAATTTCTTGTTTTATGAAAAAAAAAATGGAAATCACGGGTGTATTATGTGAAAGACCCAACTTTCATCAAAATATAAGTATATAGGGTTTGATATTTATTCTCCTGTTTTTTTATCGATTTGAAAAATAAAATAATTTAGCTTAATTATAATTAATATGGTTTTAAATTTAGAGACTCGATCTTCTATCTTTAAATGTTGTATTGAAAAATAAAACAAAAATAAAAAATTAAATATTTATATGGGTTCAACAAAATATTGAAAAAAAATATAGTAAAATAATAATAATAAATCATCTGACCTAATGCTGATAATAAGAACTTTTAACTTTTATTTTAAAAGGCAAAATGTTTATTTGTTAATTAAAATTATATTTTTAAATGTATATATTTTTAAAATATAATTTTAATTAAAATTATGTGTGTTCCAATCTCTAATTTTAGAGTGTTTACTTAATTTAGTTACTAAGTTTACTTTTTTCTTACTAATACTAAGTTTAAATTTAGTTACATATGAGACACATTTTAAAATATAATAAAATGAAGTAACATATAGCAAAATTTGAGATCTATCACTGGTAGACATTAAGATTTTTTTATATATTTTATAAATATTTTCAACAATTTTATCATTTACAATAATTTTCCAACTTATTATAATTATAAATATTAATAATTTTCGGTTGGTGTCCCACAATTATTAGTAAATGTTAAAGTGAGTCTACATAGCATGCATGTGACTTAATGAAATTGTATAATCTTAAGGAAAGGAAAGTGTGACATATAACTATATAAGAAACCAAAGATATATCCTAATTTTGTCTCTCTCCCAAAAGTTTCAAGTTTTATTTTGAAGTTTCATAAATTCACTAAGGTTTTATATTATGTCTTAAATCTCTATAAAAATTTAAAACATGGTTAATTTAAACTTATATATAAAAAAAAAAAACAATGAATTCATAGATAGCCCTCCACTAGTCTTAAATTTGGCCTTTTTTTAAAAAAATAAGTCTTAAATTTAGCCTAACAAATTGATTCATAAATACAAAATTAGGATAAATACACGTGATGTATATAAAAATTAAAATCAATTAAATTAAAATTTGTGGTGAAAAAATAAATTATATATTTAAATAAAAAGGGGGGGGGGGGAAAAAAGAATCGTGGCGGCCATCGGATCTTTGCAAAGGTCGGCAAAGGCACCGTTTAAATCCCTTGAGATTCCTCCTTCCATTATCCATAAATTCATATTTCACTTTTTCCTAAATAATAATAATTATTATTGAGGGATCTGTCGTGGGTCGTGGATGGTGACACGTGTCTAATTATTAGAGGTTGGGATATTAATTTCACGGTCACAGGCAGTGAGGGAAGGGAAAACGTGTGCCATTGTGTCACTGCGCACGAGTGGTTTTTGTTTTGCTTTCCCCAATATTGAACGACCCACTGAGCACTCTCTTCATGACTTTCTTGACCATTGTTTTTTCCTTTTTAATTTTAATTTTATGAAATTATAGGTTCAATTTTTCCAAAAAAATAAAAAAAGAAAAGAAAGAGGCTTTAACAATGTTTACAAGTTCTATTAATTTTTTTTAATGAAAAATATTTTTTAAATATCTTATATTAAAATTAATTTTTAGTTTGTTTTATATTTTGTTAAAGAAATATTATAATAACATCTAAGAGTTGAGACTATATATTAATAAAATAATAAATAAATAAAATAAAAATAAGTCATACAAAATACAATATCTACCTACAATATTTTAAGTGATGGGGGCTTTATAGCTTAGAGAGGACTGAAAAAGCTAGTTTTACCACTAGGCTACCACTTGATATTAATATTTTTTTTAGTTATATATATATATATATATATATATATATAAAGACCATATAGTTGAAGAGGGGCTCGAGTCTCACCTGAGCCTATACTAAACTACCGATGTCTACATATATTTAATTATCCGGAGTTAAAATTGTTTTAATAGAAACAGTAAACAATAATCTCGTAAGATTTTTATATTGTTTGTGACATATGGAACTTCAAGAAGTTTCTTTTAGAGAGGACAAATCAGATCATATCCTTCAATTCTTCTTCTTTTTTCTTCTTTTATTATTATTAATTATTATTATTGTTGTTGTTGTTTACATTCTATTATTTTTCTTCCAAACCATATGATTGGGGAAAAATATTGATATTTAATCTAATGGAAGGAAAGTCAAGAAAGATCACCCAACCTTTTTGACCACAACTCTTAATTATTGACTCATGAATATTGATTGATATATACATCTTATTTTATATCATTTTAGTATTCCTTCATGGTTGGATATATCAAATTTCTACATTTTAGGGGGTATTTGGGACAAGTAGCAGAATTATGAAGTCCGAGATGTATTTGTAGAGAGAATTTGAGAGTTGGACGACTCAAGTCACCTCGATGAAGTTATAATGATGTATTTGTAGAGAAATTTTACCTGAGTTGTTCTCTAGAGTTTCTAAGTCGCTTTAGAATAATTAGACAACCGATCGACCTTGAGGGCATGTTTGGTTTCTTGTTTGGCTAGGGTCAACCAGTACAAGAAATTCAATATTTAGTAACAAAATTTTAGTGGCGCAGGTAATTTTTATCACTGAAACGTTTAGCTACGCGGATACATTGACAGTTCTAGTGACGTGAGGGTCAACATTCCCTAATACTTTTTGCGACAATTTTAATGCTTTTAGCAAAACTTTTTATGTGCCAGTAAAAACTGGATTTCTTGTAGTGAGCCTCAACCTTGACCTCCGCTGGACGTCTTCCTTGAGCTATATCTTAGATTTAGAGTGTTATTTTGGGTTGGAGCATGCGTAAAACATGTCCTACTAGGCATTTGGCAAAGGTCAGCCTCGACTGAGATTGCTAGCTTGAGCTTAGACCAAGTCATCCTCTTTACTTAGATCCACTTTGGTCTTTAGTTGTCATTTTCAGCATGGATCAAGTTTCTTTTTTACTTTGTCATTTCTAAATGTTAAGTACATCTTTTAGTTCAAAATCACTCATAACATTTATAATTGTTGTACTAAAAAAAATACAATCAATTGTCATCTCTTAGTTATATATTAATTTCTCATATACACGAAAGATCGAAAATATCTAACGACAAAACTTAGAAGGCTTTGCAACATTTATAATAATGAAAAGCTTCAAGAGAAAGACATAGCATTATTTTGTCTTTTACGAAAAAAAGTTGTAACCTTCCTATCACGAAAGGATTACTATCACAAAAGTGAAGAAGTTTATGAGCATTTATTACAAAATTACAATCACTTTTAACTTGAAGAAACACAATTATTTTTATAATAATCAAATTATGAAATGTCATCTCATGAAAAGATGTTTTTTTTTCCTCTAAATTTAATAATAAAATCAATGTAGATTTATATGAAAAAAGAAACAAATATATTTTATTTGTATTTAATATAATGAAATGTAAAAATAAAAAATTACAAAGTGGTAAAATTTTGACATTGTAATTTTTTACATGAATTTGAAAATTCAAACAAGAATTTAACTTAATTCTCAACACAATAAGTTGAATATAAAATAAACTAAAAGAAGTAATGGTTTTCTCTTTTTCTTCTTATCTATAATAATTTATCAATTGATTAGGTAAGAAGAAAGATATAATTTTAAATATTTACCAAATCGTGTATGTTGTCGCTTCAACTATTCATAAGAGAAAAACGACATAGTATGATCAGTTCTTGTAAAACTTATATGTCAGTAGCTAATTAGAGTTAGATACACTAATCACACAACTTTAAATTTGTTTTGGAACGAGTATATATCTATCAAAACTTTAGTTGTAACTTTATTCGATGACAAACAATTGTGACTGTTGTGACAGTTGTAACTTATATGATAAATTGGCTACAAAATGTTGTAGAATGCTATTGATATTGGACATGAGGTGGCTAAACAACATTACATATATCCTTCTTCTAAACACTATCAAACTCTCTTAGGCTGTGAATTTATGTTCAAGAACTTGGACTAAGCTAGCAACCTATTTGATCTCATTTAAGTCTATCTACCGCTAAAGCTCACTTAAAGTTTTTCATGAATTTTAAAGTTAGTGTATACTCAATCTCGCTCGTTAATTGACCATTCATCAGCTCATTTAGAGAATGTTTGAGATACTAAATGAAGTTAGAAAATCTATGTTTAGGGTGTAGAGTTATAAGATAAAGTTTCTCGATAACTGTACAAAATAGAAAATGAAGAAAAGATAATTTTTTTCCAATAAATGCATAAACTTCAATAATTTAGTTAGAATATGAATATTATTTCTACAATCTTACATGTACGATCGGCTCCTCCACAACCTATTTTATACCAAATACTTTTGGACAAGACTTCAGTTGAACTACAATACATACTAACCTGGGTATAACATAAAATATAAGTTCGCGTGGAATATTTTTACATTGGAGGACTAATCCTCCACCAAATCTTTCTCTTTTCACATTACCCTAAAATTATTGTAAGAATGAGCCAACTTTTTAGGTGTGATTTGGTAATTAGTGTTAATTATCGAAATGAGATTGTATTGTAACTTTGAAAAAAAAAATTAAGTAATTAGGTAGCCGTTATTTTTGTTCTTTAGAACACAAAGAACATTAAAGAAATCAAATGTTGCAATCCCCGTGGCATAATTCGTAGTTTCAAACTTTCAAACCCGTTGACTGAAATTAATAATCACATGTTAAAATTATAAATACTTTTTTTTTTTTAAAAAAAATAAGGAATTAAAATCCTCCATTTTACGCTTAAGAATTGTTAGAATGGGAATTAAATATTTCGAGAAAAAAAAAAGGGGAACTGATTTGTCTAATAATTAATTAATTAATAATGGATTTCCAGACCTATCCCTCTCTGCTTGTAACCCAATTGCGATGGGTTGTAATTAAAGAACACACGTGGCAGAGGAAGCTTGCTGACTCATTAATTAGAGGACACGTCACCCTTTTATTTGTGGTCATTTTGGCTTCAAAGATCCACTGCGTTTCTTCCACAACTTTTAATTATTAATAATTAATTATTTGACGGCAACATTAATAAATTTACGATGTACAACATTGAATTTTAGAAAATAATAATAATAATAATTAAACTTACTATGTTCCTGTTAATAAATTTAAAATAATTATGATTTTAGTTTCTTTTATTAATTTTAATTGTGGGATGTAAGATTTTAAATTTTAAAATTTAATAAAAATTAAATTCAAAATTTAAAAATTATTTTAAAATCTTAAAGGACCGAAAAAAAATGTAACTTTTCCCATTAAGTTGCATTATAACTTTAATTTTAAAATCTTAAAAGACCAAATGGGTAGTAAGATTTTAAATTTTAAAATTTAATAAAAATTAAACTCAAAATTTTAAAATTTTTAAGTTTCATTATAACTTTAATTTTCATTTAAACCATTTTGCTTATTTTGTTTTTGGTGTTTATAAATAAGAAAAAATAAATAAATTTCCGAAATGAGTGACAAAACCGAAATAATTTTTTCTTTTTTAATTGACATCGTGTTTCTATCGATTTCTTTACTATTTCATATAAAAATATTTGGATTCTTAATCGAATTTCAAGTCCAAAAATTTCTTCTCATTAATTAATTTTCAAAACATGATTTGATTTTATATACGATATTGGTCGAAAATGAATTATTAAAATAAACAAACTTATTATTGTGAGATCGATCAGTGGTGTAATTAATAAACTTAATTCTAAAAATGAAGAAGACAAAAAATTAAATAATATCAAATGGGTGTAAATATTTGGATTCATACATCGATGACAACACTCAAATATACATGCGTTATTTTTTAATTTAGTTTAAATTGACATGAATTTCACTATTTATTAAAAAGATAATTGTTTATATATTATAACTAGCATGTTTTTCTTATTTTTTTTTTTTTTTAAAAAAAAGGTATTAGCATATGGTTACCTATCAGCTTTTAAATTAACAAGTAACACTTTTGTATGTGGTGGTAGTTTGCTTGGCTGTTTGTAGTTTAATTAAAAAGTTAAATCCTAACTTTAGGCTTCTTTCAAATAGCAACCATGCACTTTCTATTTATTTTTTATTTAATTTTTTATTGCAACGTCTGAACGTAAAAATTTCATCTTTGTTTAACGTTTTCTTCAATAGGAGATATGTCTTAGCGATGGAGTATTATACTTTTAAGTTCGGTTTAATAACATTTTTGTTTATTGTTTTTCATTTTTTTATTTCTTTCTTTTGTTTCTTGATTTTTTTGTTTTCGTTTTTTAGATCGGAACTAGAAATTTATAGTTGTTTTTAGAAATTTATATGATAACTACTATCCCTTCCTAAGCATTTGTGGTGCTTTTTTCCTTACTTTTTTTTTTCATTTTATTTTACTGTTTAAATATAATTTTTTATACAATAAAAAATTATAAATACGATAAGTTTAGAAAATTACTATAAACGGTAAAAATGCTAAAAATATTTATAAAACATAGTAAAATTTTAGATTATATCAATAATCGACATCGATAGACTTTTATCGGTGTACTTCTATTATTGATAGAATCTATAATTTTGTTTCATTTTTTAAATATTTTAGTTCATTATATTATATTTGAATATGCACCGGTAAGTTTAAGTGCAAAATTAACAACAATAATAAATTATTTCTATTTCTTCGAATGTCATCTAAAATTTATCGACAATGTATGTCACACGATTCATTTTTTAAAACAAAAAAAGAGATAAAGGTTATCAAACAGGACTATTTTTAAAAATACGAGAAACAAAAACATGAAATAAGAATAAAAACGTGGTGACATACCTTTAACTATTTGATTTGTGTTGGATTATTCACTTGAGACCGTAGGTCTTTATCTTTAAAAATAGGACGGTTTAGTTGGTTAAATTAATTAAAAAAAAGTACATCTAAATATATAAATACACAAAATTAAAATTAATAACATTGATTGTCAATATTAAATGATAGAAACTAGAAGTCAAATGTTTGGATGTAGTATGGTCCAAATATAATTAATCTATTTTCTTGACCAACTTCATAATTGGAAGGTTTCCTTAAACATCTCGAAAACTACTTCCAATTTTATTAAAGCATGCATGCTACATTTATAAATTAATTCATTTGTACAAAAAAAAATATAAAAACAAAGTATTAAATAGAATAATTTTTAACCTCTCGTTGATTTAATACTTATAAATTTTAATATCAAATTTTTACCAATGGTTGCAATTTTTCTTTCATTGGAAAACTTTTTATTTTTTAGATATATTTTAAACACAAAAATAATTATTATTTTAAAACTTTCTAGATTTCAAAGTTGGTATGAATTTGAATGTATTGTTACGACATGATAACATAACAAATTAAACTTATTAATTAAAGTAATGGTTATAAACTTAATTAAAAAATTATCATCAAATTGAATTTTAGGTTTTTTTAGCTATGAATATTTACTCTCTTTTTTTTCACAATTTTATAGCTATTAGCATTATCGCATGGTTGGGGAAAAAAAAAAAACTAAGGAATTATTCTTTTAGTTCTATAAATTACTTTGTAATTGTCGACATGGATGTAGTTAATTGGACATTGACATATAATTTTGTTTTAAAGTTAGAAGTTCAAATATATTATACGTAGTTGTATTTAGAAGAAAATTTCTCTTTTAGTCAAATATTGATGGTTTATCACTAAGTTTTGGGTTCTTTTACCCATTTTGTTTGGATGGTGAGGTTTGGATAATAATATGTCCTTATTTGACTTTCTATGTTTTCGTGATAGGAATTTGATGGTTTCGTCCATTTTTTAAGTTTAGAGTTTAATTTGATGACAATAAAGTCACAATTTTCTCTCGACCTCTCTTTAAAATTTATAAAATTAAAAAATATATATATATTGAAAATAATAAAGAAAACATTTTGTTCCTCTATTAAACAAATGTACAACTCAACCCCAATCGATATTTAGAATTGTATCAAATAATACTATAAATTTATATCATTCCTCAAATTTTATTAGAAAAATATCGGGTTGAAACTTACCCTTAATTTAGTTAAACTCTTAAAACTATTGTATGTTTTGTGACACGAAAACATTATATATGGTGTAAATTGAGATACAATTCTTAAATTATTTAGAGATAATGATAAATGAAAAAAAAATGATTTTTTTTTAAAAAAATATTGAATATATATTTTTAATTTTAGAGAAATGGGTAAACTTATAAAATCAAAATAGGATACGCATGAAAAAAGAAAATAAAAAAGGAATAAAAAGGAAATAGAGAGTGAAAGATCATAGGGAACGTGTACCTGCCAACAATGCTAGTAGGACCCACCAACCACTCATATATTTTTATTTTTCTTTTTAAAATTTAAATTTAAAAAAAAAAAAAAAAAAAAAAAAAAAAACTTCATCGTCTTCTTTATATAAATCCCTCTCCTCTTTAACCATTTCCCCTGCATTCCTCTCCTCAAACACTCTCTCCAAAATCCCCAAATTTTAAGAAAATACAAATAATATTTATATATATTTATTTATTAAGTTTTTTTCTTTTTCCTTTTCACTTTCAATGGGTAACGCTGATTACGTGTACCCATCCTCGGCGGCGACGGCAGAGGAAGGAGGCGAGTGTTTACACAGGGCAGCAATTCCGCCGCCGCAGCCATTTGTGAAGTCACTGAAAAATGCTATGAAGGAGACGTTCTTTCCGGACGACCCACTCCGGCAGTTCAAGAACAAGCCGGCGGCGAAGAAGATGATATTGGGGTTGCAGTACTTTTTTCCGGTGGTGGAATGGGGGCCCAGGTATAGTTTTGGGCTCTTTAAATCGGATCTTGTTTCTGGTATCACCATTGCTAGTCTCGCCATTCCTCAGGGGATTAGCTATGCTAAACTCGCGAACTTGCCTCCCATACTTGGACTCTGTAAGTTTCTGACTTTGATCTTTGTTTGTTTTTTTTTTTAAAACTGAATACGTTTAGTTACCACACGTGTTTTGTTAAATTAATTAGCTAAGTTAAGTTAGGTTTAGGTTAGAAATTTTGTTACCACGAAACTAATAAATCAATTGAAACATCATTTCATAATTAACATATATGTACTCTTAGCTTTTTGTTAAGGTCAAACAAAATAGTCCAAATTCTGATACCCCAAATTACTATATACTTAATAAAATAAAATAATATAGGGGCCCACTCGTCAAACTTTCATATATTTACGATAATCATAATTAGGTGTTAATAATGTATGCAGATTCGAGTTTTATTCCACCATTAATTTATGCGATGATGGGAAGCTCAAAAGACTTGGCTGTCGGGACAGTAGCAGTGGCGTCGCTTTTAATCAGCTCGATGTTAGGAGCAGAGGTTAACCCTGTTCAAGACCCCACTCTTTATCTCCACCTTGCTTTCACTGCCACTTTCTTCGCTGGAGTCTTCCAAGCCTCCTTAGGCCTCTTAAGGTACCTAATAACCTTATATCAACATCCCCCATTTTTTGCAATTCAGAAGAACTAAACTATATTTGCATGGATATGAATAAATACAGGTTAGGGTTTATTGTTGATTTTTTGTCACATGCAACTATTGTTGGGTTCATGGCTGGCGCTGCCACGGTCGTGTGTCTACAACAACTCAAAGGCATCCTAGGACTTACTCATTTCACCCACTCAACCGATCTCGTCTCCGTCCTCCGCTCCGTCTTTACCCAAGTTCATGAGGTTGATCAATCACTTTGTTTCTTATGTCTTTTTAAAAGTTTCGATTTAATTCATTTTATATATATATATATATATATATATATATATATATATTATTTTATAATCATATAATGAGAAAGCTCTCTTACTTTATTTTGTTTCAACCTTAGCCCTACACAGCACGTGACTTGTCTATATTCTCCTCCTAATTATTCATAATATTGGTTTGTCCTTTTATGTAACATTTTTCAATTTCATCTTTGGTTTTTTCTTTAAACCTATTATACTACTACAAATTTCTTACTAAGTTACTATTATTATTATTATTGTTATTTTAATTTTAAGAAAAGGTAGATAATGACAAAAGTGAAAAAATAATATATGTATATATTACATTTCCTAGCTAATTAACCCATTTCTAATGAATTCATATTTTGAAAGTGGGTCCATTTTATTGAGTTAAAGAAAAAAAGGGTAACAATATTTTCATGTTAATTATGAAATTAATTTTAAAAAAAAAAGGAATATATATTAGGTATAAAATTTAGAAGTGTTAATTATTTAATAATCGTTTATTTTGGATTGTATATTGCAGTGGAGATGGGAAAGTGGGGTGTTGGGATTTTGTTTTCTCTTCTTCCTCCTCATCACAAGATATTTTGTGAGTATTATTCTCTCTAATTCTCTCTTTATATAATATAACATTATACTTAGTATGTGATATATTTCAAAACCTTGGAGAAAGAACAAAACTTAGGTATTCTTTTTCAAAATAATTTAATTTTAAAATTAAAACATTAAATAAGTTAAACTAGAAACACCCTCAAATAATTATGAAATCATTAATTGGATGAGGTGTCACATCTTACCCACTGGGACTAGAAGAATTATTATGCATGGCATTGACACCTACCCAAAATTACCAAACATTTAGGCAGCATTATTTTAATTTGTGGACTCTTTTGGGTTTAACTTAATTAATAAATATATTTTTGAAACCTTAATAATTAAAAAATATTATTATTAATTATTATATTATTATATTCTGTTAGAACATAAAAAAGGATAAGAAAAGAATTTAAGAATATAGGTTGGTAGAAGTAGTTAGGAATCACGACATTAAGATAATTAATTTCATTCTAAGTTTGATTTTATTCTAATTTCATTCTAAACTTTAGTTGTGTTACATGGTTTCAGAGCAAGAAAAAGCCAAAATTCTTTTGGATATCAGCAATGGCACCTTTGACTTCAGTGATTTTAGGAAGCCTTCTAGTGTTTCTTACTCATGCTGAAAAACACGGAGTCGAAGTGGTAAGTTTAAATTGATTTAGGGTTTTAGGGAAAATTTAATATAGATTAATTCTAGAAAACATAATATACTTTTTGTTTTTATTTATGTAATTTATAATTATTTTGTGTACGTACAAATAATAGGGTCCAATTTGTATTACAACTTCCAAAACCGCCATACAAAGGATAGAATCGAAACAAAAAAAAAAACAAAAAAAAAAAAAAAATCATGCTTACCCGACTACCAATTTTGTAATACTTATATATATATGTATATATATATATATGTATATATATATAATTTTTGCTCAAGAGTTTAATTAAAACGATATTTTGAAAATCTCATGTAATTTTAGTTTATATATTTTTAAAATCTCGTGTACAACAATATTTTAAAAAATTATAAATATAACAAAATCTATTATTAATATATTGTGAAACAACTAATATTTACAATATAATTTATTAGTGATAAAATTTTATCAATGATAGATTAAGACAAATTTTTTTATATTTATAATTATTTTAAAATTTTATTATGTATAAAAATATTTTAAATTTAATTCTTATATCTGCAACTATCACTATTGTTTTTTAATTTGTTTTTAAAATTGATAATGAAAATATTGATAAAAATAGAATAAAAGAAAAGAAAAAAAAGATAATGATGAAGAAGAAAAAAGAAGTAAAAAGTGGAAAGGGAAATGGGCCCCCACCAATAATAGAATATGTTTGATTGGTTTGGTCTCAATTGTTTTGTGATTGATTGGACCTTCAACTCTTTTTCCAAAGGATTCTTTATATATATATATATATATGAAAATAAATAAAATTAATGAAAAGTCTAATTTTTTTTTTTATATTAAATTATTTTAGAGTTTTTTTTTAAAAAATATAATTAAAAATGTATTTTATTGTGTGTGTGTGGAACAGATTGGAGAATTGAAGAAAGGGCTAAATCCAGTGTCAATTACAAAATTGGTGTTTGTGTCACCTTATCTTTCCACTGCCATTAAAACTGGCATCATCACTGGCGTCATTGCTCTTGCGGTAATTCTTCCAATTTCTTACCTCATCTTTTTCACATTTTATATATATATATATATAGGGGGAAGAAAGTGCCCATTTAGTTTTTTATTTTTTAATTTTTAACTAAAAGTCTAAATATAATTTTGATAGAATTAAAAATTGAATTGGAATGAGTAAAAGCAAGTTTGAATGATTTGAGTTGTTTTAGAATATTTACAAAGCATTGTAGCTTTAATTTTGGGATTGATGAGCAGGAAGGAATAGCAGTTGGAAGAAGCTTTGCAATGTTCAAACATTACAACATTGATGGCAACAAGGAAATGGTAGCCATTGGCACGATGAACATGGTCGGCTCTTGCTTCTCTTGTTATCTCACCACAGGTTTGAAACTTAAAAAAAAAAAAAAAAAATCCCTTTTTTCTCCTCAATCAACTCCACTTCCATTTCTGACAATACCCAATTGATTTTCTCTTCCAAATCATCAAACTTGCAGGCCCATTTTCCCGATCGGCTGTGAATTACAATGCAGGATGCAAAACCGCTGTATCAAACGTAGTAATGGCGATTGCAGTGATGTTGACATTGTTGTTCTTGACTCCTCTCTTCCACTACACTCCTCTTGTGGTGCTTTCTTCCATCATCATTTCCGCCATGCTTGGCCTCATCGATTACGAAGCTGCTATTCACTTATGGAAGGTTGATAAATTCGATTTCCTTGTCTGTATTGGCGCTTATGCTGGTGTTGTCTTTGCCAGTGTTGAAATTGGATTGGTCATTGCGGTATGTTCTGACTCCTTCTTTTGTGTTTTTGGGTCTCGCCGTAAGGTGTTTGAACTTTTAGCCCCATTTGTTAAGTGGGTTGGTTTAGTATGTTTTTTTAACTTTTGTAGATATTATTCATAAATTTGTGGCCAACCTATTGCAGGTGGTCATATCTCTGCTTAGATTACTTTTGTTCGTTGCGAGGCCGAGGACACTTGTGCTTGGAAACCTTCCCAATTCCACGGTTTACAGGAACGTTGAGCAATACCCAAATGCCGGTAATGTTCCCGGCATTCTGATACTTGAGATTGACGCTCCCATTTACTTTGCTAATTCAAGCTACTTGAGAGAGAGGTATCTAATCTATCACATTGGCACGTTTCTTTCAAGTATGAATACTGAATATTTCAGTTTTTGGATGGATTTTTTGGAAGTTTTCTCTGAATGTAGAAACTTTTGTGTTTTAGGATTATAAGGTGGGTTGATGAAGAAGAAGATAGGATAAAAGCTTCCGGTGAAAGTACGTTACAATATGTTGTATTGGACATGAGTGGTAAGTATTGAATCTTCAACTGTTGAAATGGACAAACTTGTTTTCTTTTTGATATAGTAGTCTGAGAATTTATCTTTTTCAGCTGTTGGCAACATTGATACAAGTGGAATAAGCATGTTTGAAGAGTTGAAGAAGATTTTAGAAAGAAGGGGATTGAAGGTACAGTAAGCCACCGTCATAACTTCCATTTTCCTGCTGCATAACTCTCTTTTTTCAACTTTGAAAGAAGGTGTTTGGGACGTTGAGTTGAATTTTTTAAGTTTAGTGTTAATATGTTTGAGTTAGGAGAACACTGTTTGGGGTTTAGAGTTATTTGTTCTGGAGTTAGGAATAACTAGAGAAAGAGGATTAGATGGAGTTCATAAATATGGAAAGTTCAATAGTGATGAAGATTGATCTTAAGCATTCATCTCAACAAGCTTTGTAAATTAGTCTCAATATATTTGCTCTTCAATTTGATAGCCGCTCAAAGTTCCTTCTCTTTTCCTATCTATGCAGATAGTTTTGGCCAACCCTGGGGCTGAAGTAATGAAGAAGTTGGACAAGGGCAAGTTCATCGAGACCCTCGGACATGAATGGATCTATCTTACAGTCGCCGAAGCTGTAGCGGCCTGCAATTATATGCTTCATTCTTGCAAACCAAACCGTGTAACTGATGAGAAAGCTGAGCCATGGCACAATGTCTAAGACATTGAATCAAGGAAAGCAAGCAGAGCAGGAACAAACAATGTCTCTGTGAAGTCTCAAGCTGAAGTTAACCTCCGGGGTAATTTTCCCCCCCTCTGGATAGTATCACTTGTAGGCCAAAAATTAGTATTTATATAAATATATATATATATATATATATATATATATATATAT
>JBBPDJ010000001.1:12770699-12821111 GCA_037974625.1 Cucumis cinereus | reverse complement strand
TATATATGGAATTTATATTGAAAAAAAGAAGAAGAAGAAGAAGAGAGAAATGATATGGAAGTGAGGAAATGCTTGTATTGTATTTTCCCTATTTTCTCAATCGAATTACTAATTGTAAAGTTGTATCTGAAAATAATACTAAGCCTTTTTTCTTCTGCAATCTTTCAAGACAGTACAAAATGTTTATTTATGGCTGAAGAAAAAAGACAAGGCTACCTTTCTATGAAATATTTTAATGATCAAAGAGATTTATAGTCGGAGGGTTAGCCAAATAATAATGGAAAACAAATGTTGTGTAAGAACAAATTAGCAACTTGCAAAGATGCAGGAAAATTTGGTAACTCAAAAGATTACCATTTTGATAAACATATGGGTGTGACAATCAATTTCAATAGGTTTGGTTTATACTTGAAAGTAGGAATTTTGTGTTATCTGAAGTAGTATTGTCATTATCAAATTGAACTGTGAATAATAATAATCCAGTAAAGAGTAGTTACACGATGAAGTTGTAAATATTTGTGCGTGGATTTGGTATATACATAGATGTGGAACATTACAGTCTAATGATACAGATATGTGAAACAGATAGTTGCCATCATTTATCCAGTTATAACATTCGAAATGGTTACATGATAAAGTTGTATATCCTTTTGTGTATTGATGTTGAAGGAATCGAATTCTTGGCAGAAACTTGTGTTCGTTTATGCACCAATCTTGTTAGAGTTTTTGCTCCAATCTTGTACAGGTTATTTGGCACAACACTAATATTATCCCAATAAGTAAAACTAATTTGCAAAATTCAAGTTCTAAACCAAGATTTTGAAAAGATCATTTTAGTTACTAAGTTATTGGTACTTTATCATATTTTAAATTTTAGTGAGGTTTGAAGATTCAAATGTTTGATCTTAAGAGAAAGTACGTATCAATTATAAAAACGAAAAACAAATATTTTGCACGAAGAATCTATACCAATCAAGACCCATTATTTTTCCTAATTTGGCTCCAACTAAATACTGATTTATTGAAGAGTTTGAACCAATATTATATGGACAATGAAGAGCCTCTAAAAAGAGCAGCTTTCTCTAATTAGATGCAGCCTTTCATGTACAGCAATATCTCAAAACTAATGTAACATAAAAACCTCTATATAAACAGAGCTAAGAACATACAGTTCCATAAGAACCTCTTTACAAAGAAAATTTGATAAATGATGAACCAATTAACATCCTTTTCATTAAACTAAAATCATGACTTCTTCTCATATTAAAATCAATGCCTCAATCACCCCTTGTTGGAGGTCTCACACAGCCACAAAAAGGTGCCTTCTTCTTTTGCTTCTGCTTCGTTCTCGTCCCGCCGTAAAGATAATCCCTTAAAAGAACTCTCGGACTCCGCTCGGATACTTTGCTTTTGCCTTTGGCCTCCCTTTCACCATCTAGTTTCATTATTAGAAACTGTAGCTTCTTCAACTCCAACTGCAACCGCCCAATCTTCTCTGATCCTCTCCGTGCTTGTTCTGAAATTCGCCTACTTTGGACAATGTCATTGTCCTCTGGCTCCAGTGTGGATGAGCCTGCATCAGCAGCCATAAATCTATCTTGAACATTCTTTGTGAGTTTAACGTTCATCTCATACAATTTGGTGATGGCTTCTTCAGCTTCCTCTACTTGTTCCTTCACTGTATCATATTCAACACCTTTTTCTACCTTGCTCTTCTCTGTAACGTCCATTTTCTTCTTCAAATCTTGTACAGTTATTTGAAGATTTGCCAATTTCTGAGCATCAGAATCTAGTCTTTCTAAAATCCTTCTCTTGTTTCCTTCTTGGGTGATTTCAGAATGTCTCTTCGAGATCTCTAGTTTATCCACACCCAGTTCCTTCTCGACCAATGATTCATTTGAAGGGTGCTTGCTACTTCGTCTCCTGGTCGATCCAACCCGGTGGTACTCGGTAGATGAGCTTGCTATCATAGGAGCTTTGCCAACTGCCCGATTATAGCTGCCATCTTGATCAGTTGATTCCCACAGATGAAGCATCCGATCTCCAGCCACAGCAGTTTCTCTTCGACTGTTTCCATATGATGAATGGTCAGAAACCCGATCAAGTAGGATGTCTTTTGTCAAAACTTCATTTCCTGCTTCAGAAATTTCAGACTTCGAATGTGACCGATTATATCCATGAAATGTTGATTTTTCCTTGGTCACACGACTACGTTCTCGGCCAGATTTTAGGTCTTCAACCTCCTTCATCGCTTTCTCTAGCTTGGCATTGGCATTAAACTTCTCTAATGTAGTCTGGCTCTCAAATTCTTCAAACGCTACTTCAATTGCTTGAATCCTCCTATTCAAATCTTGCAGCTCAACTGAACCATCAATCTGAACTTGATCATCATCTGGCTGCTGAAAGCTTTCAGGATGCTGGGAACTTAAAGAACTAGATTCCTGCATAAAGGAAGGTTAAAGACCATGAGATTATGCAACCAAAACTCATACACTCTGGCCCCAATGCTACGACTTTTTAACACTTGGGTACTGCCATTTCAGCATCCCAATCGATTGAAAAGGGAACCCAGATCTAATCACGTCAGCATTCAAAGAAACTGATTGTTGTTAGGGTAATTTTTCAGAAATATCTTCAAGATCATAGTATTCTTACAAGGGACAAAAAATGAAAAGTAAGGGATGACTCAAATTCAAAAGAGAGTGCATAAATGGTTTTATAAAGAGAGATAATTTTGTTGTCATGGAGAAAACATTGATGAGCGATAGCTAAATAATTATGACAGAGGAATCAACTCATCTTGGCTCAGAAAATTCAATATCCATATCATGCAGAATATTAATTCAAATACTCAATTGAACTTTGTAACTGAAAAATTAATAATAATATGATAAAATAAATTGTGAAACAAAACATTGTTAGCCTGTTTGACTGAAATTTCTTTCTGATTTCTGTTTTTAAATTTTGAATTTTAACTCACAAATCAATTTTATTGTTTTTTACCTTCTTGAAAACATGTTTGAACTCTTACCAAAATTTGAAAGATAAAAACAAAATTTAAAATCTAATGTATTCGATTACTACGTTTGGGTAAATAAACAACAGTGCAAAAAAGAGAGGCAAACTGCCTTTTTATAAAACCAAAAACCGAAAAGTAAAATGGTTATCAAATGGGTTCCAATTTCTTTATTGATTGAACCTGTTGGAAGGCTAAAAGAACTTGGATTTATAAGTTTCTTCTGCTAGCAATAAGATGCTTTAAACAGTAATGGGTTTGCCTAACTAAAAGTGTAAGAAAACTTTAGTCTTTCTTAAAGCTCAAAAAAGTTCTGAACTACATCGATATGAACACAACAACAAATATAAGCGAAAACAAAAATTGATATTCAGAAAAGGGGTTATGGTTATTACCTTCACTTCTTGTTCGTCAACTTTTTGCATTTTTGTCGGAGAAATAGCATGCTTTTCAAGAGAACTTAGAGAATCCCTCAAGGTTTGAATAGCTGGAACATATGCAGCCAACTGGGTTTTCATTCTTCCATTTTCTCCTTCTGAACTACTAATTTTTTCCTTCAGGAGTTCAATCTCCACATCTTTTGAAGTATTTCCGTCTTGAAGGTTCTCACATGCTTCTGCTAGCTCATGAATCTTGCCTTCAAAAATTGATTGATAAATTGCAGCAATCTGCAGTTCACCAAAGAAAGTGGCAGCCTGTGTCTCCCATGATTTAACTTCATTGTTCTTCATTTGGTGGAGCTCCAACTTTTCATTTTCCTTCAAGCTTATCATTGTTACTAATTTCAGAATCTCACATTTTGACATCTCCAAGGACTCAATGAGCTCAAAGTTCTTTGTTTGTTCATCTCTCAACTTTCCTTCCATTAATTTTACTCTCTCTTCAAAGTCTTTATTTGTGGACTGGAGATTATCCATACATACAGCAAAATTTCTCAGTTCTTGAAGATTTTCAGACACTATATCCTTGTAAATAAAGGAAAGTTGGCTTTGAAATATTGTTTCACCAAACATATGGATGTTTCCGTCTTCTAATTCATGTTTATCTTTCCTCAAGACTAAGATTTCATTTGTCAAGGACTTTTCCTTCTCAAGAGCCTTGTAATTCTCGGCATGTAATATCTGATAAGCCCCTTCGAAATCTTGCAGCTTCTTGCATACATTCTCCTTTTCAGTCATTAGTATTTCTTCCTTGTGATTGCTCTCTATTAATTTCAGGCTCATATCTTCATTCAACTCCAGAAGTTTCTCCATCTTACTCTGTAGTGCTGAATTAAATTCAGACTGATTCCTAAGCTCCTGGTCAAGCGTGTTCCTTTCCATCAAATAATTTTCAGCCTCACGCTGTGACTTTTCCAAGGAATTCATGAGTTCTGAGTTGTTTGTTTGCACAGCTCCCAACTTTGCCAACGTTTCTTCCAATCTCAGTTCAAGGTCATTATTTCTGCAGTGAAGTTCATCAAAAGATTCAGTAAGCTTTCTCAGTTCTGCAAGATTTTCTACGACAGCGTCCTTGTAAATAAAGGAGAGTTCACTTTGAAATAGTCTTTCAGTAAACATATTAATGTTTTCTTCTTCTAATTCTTCTTTCTCTTTTCTCAATTCTAGGATTTCCTTCAAAAAAGATAATTTCTCTTCGTTTGCCTTGCAACTCTCATCTTGCAGAAACTGGTAATCCCCTTCCAAATTCTGCAGGTTCTTGCGTACATGCTCCATTTCAGTCGTTAGTGCTTCTTCTCTATGGCTGTCCTCCACTATTTTCAACCTCAATTCCTCATTCAGCTCTAAAAGTTTCTGCATCTCAGCCTGGAGGGTCAAATAGCGCTCAGACTGGTTCCTATACTCCTGATCAAGTGTATTCTTCTCTGTCAAATAATTTTCAGCTTCACTGCGTGACCTCTCCAAGAACATTGCAAGTTCTAAGTTAATCGTTTGTTCATGTCCCAATTTTCTCTCCATTTCTTTCACTCTTTCTTCAAGGTCGTTATTTATGAACTGGAGTTTATCCCTAAACTCAGAAAGCTTTCTCATTTCTTCAAGCATTTCAGAGATAATATCTTTACAAATGAGGAAAAGTTGACTTTGAAATATTGTTTCATCAAACATTTCACTGTTCTCTTCTTGCAATTGACATCTCTGTTTTTCTAAGCCTAAGACTTCTTTTGCCAAATATGTTTTCTCATCAAGAGCCTTGGAATTCTCTACCTGTAAAACCTGGTAAGATTCCTCCACATTATGCAAATTCCTGCAGACATTTTCCATTTCCGTCTTCAGCGCTTGTTCTTTTTGGTTGCCTTCAATTACTTTTAACCCTAACTCTTCATTCAACTGCAGAATCCTACTCTGAAGAATTGAGATCTCTTCAGATTGGATTTTGTGCTCCTGATCAAGTGCATCTCTTTCAATCAGGATTTTTGCAGCTTCATTTTTCAGTTGAAGAAGGAACTTTTCAGTAATAGATTTCTCAATCAATAACTGATAGTATTCATCATAAACTTCACTTAAAGAATTCTGTTTCTCCTGAATTTTGACAAAAATATAGTTCAGAAGTGTTTGATCCTGCTCAGTCTCTTGATCGAGCTCAGGGTACGCATGGAAGTCAAGAGTTCTCAATACCTGTTGAAGCCCTGTCCTCAGAAATTTATTTTTCTCGATGAAGGATTTAACCTCCTCATGCCTTTCAATATTTTTTAGCTCTAATTCGGAGATTGCTTCTTTCGACCTCTCGGATGCCTCGAAAAGTTTTTGAGACTCTTGAAGTAAAGAGAGATTATTATCCTTCATATCTTGCATACAATGCTGTAAGATGAAGATCACAAACTGGGAATGTAAAGCTTTGTCTGTTTCATTCTCATATTCCTTCTTCCATTGATCACATTCTTCGTGTAATAGATGCATTTGCGACTCCATACCAGCTAGTTGTTTCTTACTGATTTCAATAAAACTAGAATGAGCTTGTTTTTCAGAATCCAAATGAGCCTTCAGCTTTTCTATTTCACAAAATGCAGATTCTCTTTCGTTGGCAACCACCGAATGTTTCACTACTGACTCACGGTATCTTTTATCCAGATCTTCAAGAGTGTTATGGGTGGTATCCAACTGACAGAGTAAGCTTTCTCTCTCTGTAATGAGGTCAGACTTCTGTTGACCCAGCAATTGGCAGGTATCTTCTAGACCCTTTGATTTCACCTTCAATGCTTCAAGTTCAGCAATTGCATCAGAAAATGAGTTCTCAAGAAGTAAATTTTTTTCTGAGAGCTCCTCCAGATTTTTATTTGTAATTAATAGCTGAGAACTCAGGGCAACCTTCTCAGAGGAAAGAGTTGATTTCTCTCCCAACAGAGATTGACAAGATTCCTCTAACATCTTTACCCTCTCCTTGGTCTCTTCCAAATCAACACTCATATCAGAAATGGAATTTTCTAAGAAGGCATTTTTCTCAACAAGTTTCTCAAGAATTATCAACTTCTCCAAGAGAGCTACTTTCTCATTTTTCTCTGTCTCACATGTCTCCTTTATCTTTGAATATTCATCTTGCAGTTCCTTAACGGATGTCCCAAAGCAGTCTAGACTATAGCCAGTAGATTCCACCTGCTCCATTGTAGCCGCATTTTTCTTATTCAAGTCATTAATCTCCTCTTTCAGACAGTAGATCTCTTGCTGGAGAGCATTTCTTTCATTCGTTCGATGTTCAACCTCAGCTTCAAGTTTACTTATCTTCTCCCTTAAGCTTGACAGCTCATCTTGCAAATTTTTTATTGACATTGCTGAAGACATATTAAGTTCATCAAGTTTCCTGTTTTCATTCTTAACCTCTTGAACTTCAGCAATCAAAGTCTGATTTTGAATTTCCAGGTTCTTTAAAATTTGGGACCTGTTCTGAAGCTCTGCAGCAAGAGATCGCAATTCTTCTTCAGTCTGAGAATGCAAGTCTTGCAAAGTTTGGAAAGCAGTCTCAGCCTCAACAAACCGCAAATGCTCATCCTGTATGCAATTCCAAAGTCTTCCCAGTTCTTTTTGATTCTCGGTGAGTTCTTGATTTTGTGACCCCATTTTCAGTACCAAAGACTCCAACTCAGACTGCAGAGCCACGTTTGATGTCTCCAATGAAAGACACTTCTCTTCAGCACTTCTTAACTTTAAAACTCCATCATCAATTTCACGATGCAGCCTTTCAGCCTCTTCTTCAGCACAAGAAAGTCTATATTCAAGACTTGAAATCTTCTCCAAGCACTGAAGGTACTGAACAGCAGCAGCTTCCTTTTCTTCCGTTAATTTTTCGATTGCTTGCTTAAGGATTATCAACTCACTTTCAGCTTTGTCAGCTAGTTCACTGTATCTTCTGGAACTTTCCTCTGCATGAAGAAGTTTCTCCTCTAGTTTCACCATCATTTCTGAACTCTCTCGATATTGAACAAGTACTGCTTCCTTTTCAGCTCCAACTTCAGCCAGCCCTTGCTTCAGACTTTCAGCTTCATTTTCAGCTTTACTTGCTCTCTCAGTGAGTTCTTCAGCACCTTTTTGAATGTCAAAGATAGTACTCTCCAAACAGGATATTTTGTCCAGGCACTGTTGATACTTCAGCAGACTAGCTTCCTGTTCACTCTCTATTTTGCTGAGGGCTTCCCTCAAATTCTGAGCATCAATTTCAGCTTTAGAGGCTCGATCAATAAGTCTTTCAGAATCCTCTTGTGCACGAGAGACTTCTGACTGGAGATTAGACAACTTATCTAGACTTTGCTGATATTGATTTAGACCAGCTTCCTTCTCAGCTTCTAATTTAGCCAGAGCCTCCTTTAAGGCTAAAATCTCTGCCTCAGTAGTCGAAACCTTGTGACTGTTCCCCCCATTTCGCTCATTTTCCTCCATATCATGGAAATTGAGGCCTTTCTTTGCTCTTCCTTCCCCAGAACCAAAAATATCATTAAACTGCTTCAAACCCCTCCGACCTGTAACTAAGTTCGATTCTTCAGTAAATGCTCCATTTCTTCTGCCAGCACCAGATTGGGGTGAAAGCCCCAAGCCATCCTTTTGCAATTCATCTGGATCAAAAAGAGCACGTATTGGTGGTGGCATCTCAGGCGTCCGTGGATCACACTCATTACCCGAACCTGCAGGCGAATCATCAAACGGCACTTGGTTAGGAAATGCTTCAGCCATGGTACGATGAGCCTGGCGAAGCACCCCAGTTGCATTGTCATATCTTTCTGCCAGTGCTCGGTACGCCCGGTAGAATTCTTCAACCAATTTCATAAGTTCTGGCCGCTTCTTGTAGTACATCTCAGCCCTCCTTGCAAAGGAATCTGCATCCTCTTCAAGAAGCTTGATCATCTGTTTTACTTTGGCATCCATATCTGTTTTCAAGCAAGAAAGCCAAGTATCAGTGAGTCAAACACAAAGCAGCACTATCAAAATTACACAAACCAAAGCCTGTAGAAAAAATCAATAGCTCCAAGATTTTCTTGGGAGGGGGAAATAGCAATACCTGTAAGATTTTCTTGAAGCCATTTAGAATTTTTTGGGCTAATGTGACTATCCCACCACCATGAATACATTCGCCTAGAATTTGTACGCGAAGTAGTCGTCATAACTTCAGCCAAACAGAACAAACACTTTCAAGTTTCAAATAACTCCAAGTGCCAAATGATTTGACTTGCGTTTGGCCTCTTCTACCTAATCAACTTCACCAACCCAGCACAATAAAAATTAGATACAAAATTTTTAATGAACTGAAAAATGAGAAAAAGAGAAACAGAGTGAAAGAAGTACCTGATCAACAAAACCAAGGTCCAGAATCTACAAGGGAGGAAGCAAATGGAAGTTTGAGGATTGAATTTGAACAAAGTAGCTGATAAAAAACCAACAAAGAAAACCCAGATAAATGAGAAGATTGAAGAAGAAGAATAAGAAGATGATGATGATAAGTACAACATATTTTCAAGTTCTTTTTTCTCAATCAATAACAGAAGAAAATAAGAATCTCAAACAGTATCATCCAACATCAGAGTATCGAAAATCCAGATCAAGAACATCAAGATAAAAAAAACAGAGATGGGTTACAGAGTTTCATTAATCCAAATGCCAAATTCTAAAAGAAAACCCCATTTCAAGAAGAACAAAAAGAAACCCAGTACACAAGAAAAGGGGAGAAAACAAAACAGAGAGTTTAAACGCTAAAAATTACCAGATGGGAAATCAAAGAAGAAAACAAACAAAATTTGGCATATGGGTCTTGGATCAGCAGCTGTGACTAAAAATCAGCTTCAGCTGCTATTGCATATCTTTCACCCCATGGCTAATACTCACAGATCTCTCTGTTTCTCTATAAACCCCCTTTTTTTCTTCTTTCTTCTTCTTGCTTCCCTGTATTGCCCTCAAATTCAGGTAAGCTTTTTTTGATTTTCAGAGTGTTGTTATTATTGCCTTGTTGGTTGTACTATGGCAGCTTTTGCTAGAAAGAACAGGCAAAGAGACGACGAATACTGGGCTTAAAGCAAAGGAAAAACCCGACCAAGAAAAAGTAAACGGATCAATGTAAGGTTTTTCCTTTCTTATAATATACTATATGTTTCTTAATAATAATAGGCTTTGATTAATGAATAATGTGACAAAATTATTTATATAAAATTAATTAGTTAATAATTGTTTTGTTTATTTTTCTTCTATGGAATATCGAAGGAGTCAGTAAAATAACGCCGTCTAAAATTCTCTCTCTCTCTCTCTCCTTTTTTTTTCCAATTCTATTTTGCTTTTTTTATATTTTCAAATTGGTTCGATTTTAATCAATATATTTGAAATTTTAATCTACTCAGATCCAATAAATATATTTACTATTTATTAAAATTAGTTAAATAATATGATTTTTAAAGGGGTTTTTTCAAATATATATAAAAAAAAAACTATTTACACTTCAACACGGTGCGTAAATATTTTGTAAATTTTTTTATTTTTGATAATTTCCTTCTTTTTTAAATATAACAAATGAACATTTTTACCATCTATTTGTGATAGACATTTGTATTATGATATCTATCACAGATAGACTGTGGTATTTTGTTATATTAGTAAATATTTTCAACAATTTTATCTTTTACAACAATTTTTTAAATAATCATGATAATTTTTATTTGAGAAAATTTTAGAAAAATATAGTTTTAGATTTTATAGTAACTTTTGTTTAAAAACAATAAACTAGTCGTGGGAGTTAATTTAACAACATTATTTTAAATAACAAAATATCACCGTCTATTACGATAAATTAAGATAGACTATTATCTAGGTTTATTATGGTACATATAGACACAAATAGTAAGTTTGATATTTTGTTATATTTTATAAATATTTTAATTTATTTTGCTATATTTAAAATGAGCCTAAAATTAAACAAATTTCATATTAAAACCGTATTTTAATTTATTTTACTTTCAAGTTTTTGGGGGAAGAAGAGTCTAAATTGAAGTGAAAGGTGGAATTAAAAACAAAATAGAAAAGGAGTTGATTTGACTAAATTGCCCTTTTTTGGGTTTAGGGCATCAAAAATGTTCTTTCCTTGTGAGTGTAAAAGTTGGACTTTGCATATTAGGGTTCCAGAAAATGGATGTTCTCTAGGAGGATTTTGTGTTAGGCTCAAATTCACATGTTTCCATCACTTATAATCTTTTACTAATTCTTTTTTAGTCTTTTTTTTTTTAAAAAAAAAGAAAAGAAAGTTCACTTTTTTACTTCACATGTGATTTGGTGACTCAATTAACTTTAGCACAAATATCAATTTGCCCTTCTAATTTTTGTATCTTATGTACGCTGAACTAATAATTATATTAAAATTGTGAACTTTTGTATGTATCAATTTAAATTTTATTCGACTAATTTATGTGAAATTTATGATTTAAGTCAATTAGAGATAGTTTGATGACGTTCATGTTTCCTGTTACTTGTTTCTTGTTTCTCGTTCTTTGTTTCTCGTTTTCTGTTTCTTTTCTTTTGAAAACAATAAACAGGACTATGTTTGATAAGTTTCTTGAGAAAAAAAATTGAAACATAAATTTGTTTGATAACTTTTTTTTTTGCAACTATATATATATATATATATATATATATATATATATATATTCTTTTATATATAGTCACTAAACATAAAAGAATATTTTATCAAAAAATTATGTCATCTGATACAAGAAAGTCTCGATGACAATTAAAATATAATAACAAAGTCTTTATAAGTTGTCCAAATTGGACCGACACTTTCATCTTTAACTCAAGTCATTTGTCTTAAATGATGTTGAGTCGAATCCAACTTAATTATATAGTTAGGTAAATATTGTGGTTGTAAAATATTAAAATTAAGCTAAATGAATGTCTTTGTTAAAAACATTTATATATTGTAAAATTGTACTCGATTTTTTCTAAAAAAGTTTCACCAAATTTATATCATATACTAAAAATATTAGAATTAAAATAATGTATAAACACGCATTGCATATTGCAAGAATTAATACTCAAAAAGTGAAACATATGAAAATTAATAATATACATATTAAAAATTAAAATAAGATATAAATCTAAATATTATACAATTTTAAAATTCAAAATTAAAATAAAATATAATATAGCATAATTATTCTATAAATTGCAAATTTACTAAAAAAAATATAAAATATGAAAACAAATATAAAAAAATAAATAAAATTATCATATTGAGAGTTGAAATTTGAAATATAAAACAATTAAAATATAAATATTTGAGAATTTTGTAAATAAAAAAATTAATAAAGAAAAAGAACAAATAAAGAAATGCAGTGAAACAAATTCTCCAAGAAAAAAATTGCTTCAAATGAGATCCGAACACATTACTTGCAAAAGAAAGACAACTATCATGGGTGCACAGTCTAAATACACAAAAGTTTTATATTCATTTTTTGTCAGAATGGTAAAATGAAAACATAAACATATATAGAAACAAAAGAAACTGTTTTTTGTTGTTTCTCAATTTGGACCCATTTTTAAGGAATATTTCTCAAATTTTAGAGACGTGAAACGAGAACAGTTATAATCAAATTTATTTCTTAAATAATAAGAAACATGAAAAGGAAACAAGAAACGAGAACATTACTAACTCGACCCTTAAAGTCCTAAATTTTTGTTAGTCATTCAACTTAAACATTTCATTACAACTATGTTTGGAAACAATGTATGTTGATTTTCAAACGTGTCTAAACTTTCTCAAAAGTCGATTTTACAAAATGAACAAAAGAAAATTTTGACAAAAAAACTCAAATTGATTTATTTACGAAAGTTTATTTGATGAATAAACTTAGAAGTTTCACATCTTTTTTCAAACAAAAGGTAATTGAAGGTGAAAATCGATAAACTTAGAAAAGTTCGTAGTTTTTTTTTTTTAATAGTACATAAAAGTTTAGAATTTAAATGAATATAATTATTAATCTATAATTTTTTTTCATAATTCTAATTAGTTCAAATTTTGAATGAGTAGTGGAATAAATTTTCATATCTCGTGAGATCATGAACTAAGTAATAAATGAGTATAATGTATCATTAAAATCTTTATATTTATATTTGTGATGTAATAGTCTTTAAGAATCCCATAATTAAGTTTTACACCATAATTCACATTTATTAATCTAGTTGGCTTCCAAATATTTCAATGTTGAAATGAAAATATAAATCCAAATAAAAATATTGATTTTAACTTTTAGGGCTTAGCTCTCAATGTGACAACGATGGTAGGTGGAATTATTTGGAAATTTGAATATTATTTATGAGATGTCTTAGGTCTCTTAAATTACTTAACAATATTTAATATGCTTTGTGCATAACAAAATCATAATTTGTCTTTACCTTTTATGACTAAATGTAATCATATAATTAATAATTTCATCTTTGTTCTAAAATAATTTCTTTTTATTTCATATTTTCTAGTTCAAACAAAACATCCGGTTGAATGATGTAATAAACCTCTTGAATTTAGAAATGTTACTAATATTTATTTTTTAAAAAATTAAATAACTCTCACACGGGCTACACAGTGACAAATATGGCAATCAAACATAGAGTTTTAGCAAATATAGCATGATGCAAAAAGATTTATAAATGTAGCAAAATTTAAATCTTACTTTTAGAGTCTATCGTTAATAAATTTTACTATACTTACTTTTAGAGTAACAACATAAAATAAAGATAGCAAAACTTAGGTGCTTCCTAGGCTGTCTCCATCTTTTACAGCCCAGCCACGTGTCACAAGTTTATTGGTTTTAAGGTAGGTTTATTTATGAAAATAAAAAATAATAATAAATATAGTTAAATTTTCGTTTTTCAAGTTTTTTTTTTTTTATTTACCTATTCACATTCTCTCTCCTTTATTATGTTGCCGTTTCTTCTCTTTTTTTTTTTCAAATGAATTTTTTTGCCATGCTACTCCTTTGTTTTAAAAAACAGAACTTTTCCATTTCTACTTCCTTTTATTTTAAGTCAACCAATTTTTTTAATTTTTTTTTCTTTTTCAATTGTGTATTTTTCTCGTATACAAAATCTAATTCATTGCACTAATCTAATCTACAAAATTTAGAGATTACTCATAGTAAATTACAAGACCTTTAATTGATTAGTCAATTTAAATAGAAGGCATAAAAAAACACTGCAACAAAACAATCATAAATTATAAATAAACATTCAACAATACTCGAACTTTAAACATCATGTTACAAAATGTATTCTTCCCACTAAAAGATAATTAAATCTAATTATCTTATAAAGAAAATTATATATAAGTATCTCACTTAAAACAATTCAAAATACATTTGAACAAAACACTCCAATGTTTAAGTTAGCAATCTTTAATTGGTTGGATTTTTGTAACCAAATGCTAATGTTTCCAAAAAAGAAAAAAGAAAAGAAACTAAGAAGTAATCCCTATAAATATAATAAACATATTTTGAATAGAAAGTTAACCTCAAGTAATTGAGTGAATGACATATCGTTTCGGACATCCATAGATGTTGTTTGTAGATTATTGGCACCATATTTGTTAATTGGGTAGATTTTTCCACAATATTTTCCTAATTGAAAAAATAACAATTAGAATAACTAAATATATTTCCTCTAGACTTCATTAATGTAAATATAGTTTGGTGTGTTGGTACCTGTTGGGTTGAGGTACACCCATTAAACACTAGAAAACACTTGAGGAAACGCCAACGATAAGTCCTTGATATGAGAAAAATACACAATTGAAAAAGAGAAAAAAAAAAATTGGTTGATTTAAAATAAAAGGAAGTATAAATAGAAAAGTTTTGTTTTTTAGAACAAAAGAGTAGCATGGCAAAAAAATTCATTTGAAAAAAAAGGAAGGAGAAACGACAACATAATAAAGGAGACAGAGAATGTGAATAGGTAAAGAAAAAAGAAAAAAAAACCTTGAAAAACGGAAATTTAACTATATTTATTATTTCCATAAATAAACCTACCTTAAAACCAATAAACTTGTGACACGTGGCTGGGCTGCAAAAGATGAAGACAGTCTAGCAAGCACCTAAGTTTTGCTCTAAAATTAAAGTGTTTTTTTTTTTTGTTATGATTGTCTCTATTTTCTCTTGTTTCAATTTCTTCAACAAGCCGTTAAGAAAAATAACTTTCCTCCAAAATCAATAATTATTTAAATTAATGGTTTTTCTTGACTAAGCAATTGACTATGGTTGAGCTCTATCTAAACCTCTAATCTTCTAAGTAGAGTTATGTGTAGATTTCAAATTTTCTTCCTATCATAATCAAACATAAATATCTTGCATCTTACCCCATTCTTTAAGTATATGATATTTTCATAAAATATGATTAATCATTAAATTGCTTTTCTTTAAAAAGAAAAAATGTATGGCATTCAAAAGGAGTACAATATAAAACAACTATGTTTATCATACTTATAATATCAAATGTAGATCACATTGTTAACAATATTATGACTTGATACATAGTATGAAAAGAGAAGATACCATCATATCATCTTTTAAACTATGTAATGTATTAAAATGATAGGATTTTTTAAGGAAATTAAAAAGTAAACACCAAAGTCATAACTAAAGAGATCATATAACACCACAAGTCCAGGATTTGGCGACTAACGGCCCCGACATTCTCCTGCATCATCCTTGCTTGTGTTAAAGACTTATTAGAGTGAAAGTTGTCCCCATAAACCAACACAAGTTTGTATGCTTTGTTCTCACTCACATGCATCTTAGAAAAATTTTCAGGAGATCACCCAACATTCAATTGTTCCAAGCTAAGCACGCTTAACTTTTGAGTTCTTATGATTGAGCCACCGAAAAGGAAGGTGCATCTTATTGGTATAGATAATAACTTTCATTTCTTTTAAATCTTTCTTAACCTTACGTTTATTTCCTCCAAATTCCTCTCATTCAGATGTGATATCGATTCATTCATGTCCCCTCCCAAACTCAGGGCGTTACCTGCCCACCAACTTCCGCTTGGTTCGTCCTCGAACCACATCTTACCTAGAGAGGTTTCTTTCTGCTTTCATTTCTTTTAAGCTTTTCGTAACCTTACGTCCATGTCCTCTGAATTCCTCTCATTCAGATGTGATATCGATTCATTCATGTTTCTTTTCTAAATTCGGGACGTTACAGATCACATGTCACTAGACACATTGCATTCATTTGTAAGAGGGTAATCTTCAATTTATACAACCAAAAAATTAGTCTTCCAACATGACAAGTTAGACCGTAAGTAACGAAATTATCACCTACAAACACTTGGAATTTGTTATGAAAACAGTTTTGACGTTCGAGTAAAATCCAAATAATCAAATAATCTATCTATATTCAAACGTAAAAAAAATTGTTTTCATTATTACAATGATACCACCCAAGAGAAATATCGATAAGTCTTAAATTTTTTAAGATTTATTAGGCTCAAAAACCTAAGTTATTGATTAATTTTAACATGCTTATTTTAAATTTTAATCATTAGTGAATTTCATAAGTTAAGTTAAGTTAAAGAAAAATCAGTTGGGCATGTTAGAACACTCTTAATTTTAGAATTTTCCATAAGTGCATATTTTTGTATATTTTGCAAAATATTTGATTTTCTTCTTTTAACTTTGTCATACTTTAGTTCATTTCATCCTTTTCGATAAATTTTTAGTGTTGAGATGAGGTTTAAGTTGCATTAATTCTGAAAGAGACATAATGGATAACGGCATCCTCTCGATTTTAAGAGGGTTTTTCTTTTTGTTCTAAATTGTAATTTTCAATTTTTCTACATTTCATCTTAAAATTCTAGCATTGTTTTGAGTTTTTTTTTTTTTTTTACATTATCGATCCATGACACTCAAAGTAATTTCTGACTATATTATTCGTTTGTCGTATTATTATTTGACATTTTAGTTTAATATTGATGGAGAATAAATATAGTAGTAGTCTTGCCTAATAAATGACAATTTGATCATAGCTCAATGAATAAAAGCAATCAATTATAAAAAAAAATTAAAATTAAAAAAATACAAAGACTAAATCATTGTGATTCTCAATAAATAAAACCCATCGATTACCATAAAAAAAAAAAAATTGAAATATGCAAAGACTAAATTATTGTGATTCAAAGTTTTAGAGTTCTTTTTTTTATAATTTGAGAAAGAAAAACTTGATTGATTTTAATCTATTTACACCTTTACAATTTTATAAAAGAAATGTCATAAAAAAAACACTATTATGTCTAAATTTTTTATAAAAGTAACAATTTAGTTCATGAACTTCCGTTTGTTACAATTTGGTCTTTACACTTATAAATTTGAAACAACTTAGTCAATAATATTAACAAATTTTAATATTTTATGATATAGAATGTGTTTTTTTATATACATATTGAGTCTCTAATTAGTTTATCAATTTACGTATTTAAAAATCTCATGAAATCTTAACACTAATATCTACGATCTAACTAAATAGTTACAAATTTTAAAATAGAAACATTATATTGTTACGTAGTAAATTTGGGAGACTGAATTATTGTAAAATTTATAACATATGAACTAAACTTTAAAATGAAGTTAATAAAGTAAAATTTAAACTAAATGAAAAATGGTAGTATTAAATATGGCAACGGTAACATATATAAATAAAGAAAAGTAGAGGGGTTTATTAAAAAAAAAAAAGAAAAAGAAAAAAAGGGTGGCAGATGCGAAACGGTCGTTTCATTTTGTTTGGAAAGCTGACAAGGCTGAGAGTCAGGGACGGTGGGCGTGGGCGGTCCTAATTCGTCACCACCACTAATCATTTTCCCCATTTCCCACTTGCCACGTGTACATTCTCATAAACATGCGCTCCCTTTCTTTTTCTTTCTTTTTTCTCTTTTCAATTATTAACCAAAAAAATATGGAGTTTGAGATAGGTTTCATTTGTTTTTTTTTTCTTCTAATTTTAAATCATTTTTTAAAAATATTTTTAAATTTTTGTCGGTATCATTGTTATTAAATAGATATTTATAATATTATTCACCTATGATAAGGTTGACGTGAGGAAACATAATTTATTATCCTAAACTTTAAACTTTGTATTTATTTAGATCATGAATTAATAATTGTATATTTTAAACTATAAACTTTGTGAGTGTATCAATCTACGTCTTATGTTTATGTTATGTTAGGAAAAGTCTCGTGCAAGACTTATAATTATACTAATTAAACCCCTAAACTTTCATAAATAAATCAAACTTTAGACATAATCGTTCAAGTATTTACTCTAATAATCCATTTTTGTAAAACTGACATTTGAATAAGTTTAGACACGTCTAAGAATAATGTACTAATGATTTTTAAAAGTAATTGTAACAAAGGGTTTAAATTGATTGACTTGTGAAAATTTATAAGTTCATAGTTAATTTTACCTTCTAAATTTCTCGTGACATTTGATCAAATGAAATTTGATGTAGGAGTGTGTTTAATGATACACTCATGGAAGTTTATAATCTAAATCGATATAATTATTAGTTTATGGTTTTAATTGGGGTGAAAATTGATAATTGCTTAAATTATTTTATATAGATGATTTTAGCGTCACCTTTAATATGAATGTCTAAATAGTTGCGATACATGCATGCGAAAGATTGATGTAATATTTAGTTATGATTTTAATTCGACCTTTTTCAAACTATGCTTAAACGTCATTAACAAAAATGTTTTAGTAACATTTTATATTCGTTTGAAAATTTCTTTTTACTCGTCGTTCTTCACCCGAGTAAGAAAAAAGATAAATGTTGAATAAAAATTGGTTAGCTTCAACATGCACTATTTACTTTGGATTTTTTTGATATTGTCGAATAATATTTTATTAATTATATATGATTAGTTAGAGATGGAATTAAGGTGATATTATATAGTACCAAATATTAAATTATAATATAATCTCTATACAAGGCCATAGATGGGAGGAGGTATGAGACATTTGAGAATAGAGATAAAATACATAAATAGAGAAATTGAAGTGAGCTTAAAGTCAATGGATGGATTAAAATAATGATGGTTGCAAAATTTAAAATACATTTTTTTTTTTAAATTAAAGAAAAAAGGGCGTGATATACAATCCCATTTTCCTAATAAAATAATGGGTGCAATATTGTACCCAAGTGTATTTTAAATTTTTAAATATAATATTAATTTGATATATAACAAAATCATAGAATATAGGTTAGTATAATAAACTTTATTTTACAATAATTATAGACTCCAAACACAAAATTTACCAACTCCAAACTTATTAATTGTACTTAGTAAGTCAAATACTCTAGAGTGTTACAAATTCATTACATGTTCTAGCTAGCATAAATAACATTCAAAGAGTGATTAAGTGGAAAAAAAATGGTTAAAATACTAATTTAGTTTATAGATTTTGAAGTTTATTCAACTTTGAATTCATATACTTTACTTTCAATTGTATAATTTTATTTTTTTTTAAGCAAAAATATTGTATCTATGAACATATTTTTTATAAATTTAAATAACATGATCACATACTATATTCATTTAACTAGTTTGGGTAAAAATTAAGTTTGAGAACTAGATTTAAAATTTATTAAAGGTAGTAACTAAAATTGGACAATAAAAAACACAAACACCAAAATTGAACAAAATTCAAAATATAAGAACCGAAATAGTTGTTTAACCAAAAAAACTAAAATCTTGTCGTAAAAGAATGGTTTCAGAATGAGCATGCACCAGGGGTCCCAAAGCATGTCAAAGCTTAAAATATCATAATTACAAAATCTTAAACCATTCATAAATTAACTAATGTCTCTAATTTTTTTTGTGAAAGATGACGGTTGTTTTTTCAAACAATGAATATGAGACGGAGACTTAAGCATTTCATTCTCAATTACCAATTAAAGTATGGCAGGACTAATAGACGGCGATCAATTTATTTGAGTAAAATGAATTCAATCGATAGTTATCAACTTCAATTAAGTGTAGAAAAGAAATATTGGAAATTTAAAATATGTATTCATTATGGTAACTCTATAGGTCCGAGACATCGTCGTATCGAATCAATATACCTTAAAAAGAAAGGGTTGTTTCTGTGGTAAGAAGCCAAACAAATGAGACTTGGTCCCAAAGAAAAGTTTGTTGACCCATCATTTAAAGGTTTGTTTCAAAGACTTACCTGAGCTTTGCAAAGGAAAAATTGAATAATAATAATAATAATATTAATAATAATAATAATAATAATAATAATAATAACAATAAGAATAAAAAAAAAAAAAAAAAAAAAAGGCCTACTGTGAACCATGGCTATTACTTTAAGGCTCCCTCTGCCCTTTAATCAGAGGGCACCAAGCCCTCTAGCCAAAAGGCTTCTTTGTTGGACCATTCCATCACATCCAATAAAATGGGACTTTTTATTCAAAATAAATAAAAATGGAATAATGCTTCTTTTTTTCTCCAAATAAATTGATCAAATTAACTTATTTAAAAAAGAGCAATTAATACTAAAATATATATTTGGTTGCCCTTTTGTTTTTCTTTCCGTCTACTCTCCAACTATGGTATTTAAAAAGAAAACACTCAAAAATAGAAAAAAATGTTATTTTTAGATATAGAAAAACGATAGAGAGTAAAATTTTGCTATAAATAATAGTATGTAAATTAGAAAGAAAAAAAAAACAACCATAAACTTTTAAAATAGAAAAAAGAAAAATTGTCAAAAATGACAAAATTGATAAAATATTTACAAAATATAAAAACACTATTAGTGTCTATCAGTGACTGATAGTATTGATGTCTATCAACGTCTACCATTGATATAATTTACAAGATTAGTATATTTTGTTTCATCTTGCTATATTTAAAAATGTAAAAGAAATTATCAAATCTACCTAATGAACTTACTTTTGTTTTATTATTATTATTCTTATTTTTAGAATTTGGATAAGAATTAAAATGATGAAAGATAGAAATTTAATGAAAAAGTGGTGAAAAAAACCAGAACAATTTAAAAATTAAATAGTTAACATTTACAAGCAGACACTACTCTTTTTAAGTTTTCAAATTTTTATTTGAATTTTGGTAAAATTTGTAAAATAAATAAATAAATAAATTATTGTAAAGCACAAAGCTACTACTGAAAATACTTACAGATATAACAAAATTTCAGGTTCTTCTATCAATTACTGACCCTGATAAACTTCTATAAGTTTAAATTAATGTCACCGATAGACATTGATAGAGTTGTCAATCATTGATAGAATCTAAACTTTTGTTATATTTGGTAAATATTTTGGTTTATTTTGCTATATTTGAAAATCTTCAAAATAAAATCACAAAGGAAAGTCGAGTTTATAAGCTTGGTTTTCCCCAAAGAAACTAATTATATATAAACATTCATGGCAAAAAAAAAAAAAAAAAAAGACTAAATTCAAAAGTATTTAGTAGTACCGCCTAAAAAACTATTCCACAACATCATCGATGTATCTGCTACTTTTATGTCAAAAAATTTTTAGAAAAATTCTCATGAATAGTAAAATATTGAAACTATTTATAAAATATAGTAAAAAAATTAAATAAGCTACGAAGAATTTTGTAGATTTTGCTATATTTGGTAAATAGTTTCAATTTTTTACTATATTTTAAAATATTCTAATAACATAATCAAATTGGATAAAAAAAAAGAAATTGTCATTTCTAAGATTGTTTAAAAATATGTCTTTTTTTTTTTTTTGGTCCCTATCTAGCAATTTGTCCATTCAATTTTCTTTTTAATATTCCAATCTTAAATTAATGGTGGGTTTAGGGTTTTACCTTAATTAGGTAGAAAATAGAACTTAATTACCCCACACACACACACACACACATATATATATTTATATATTAAATAAAGAAAAAAGGTGGGTTGTGTCAATCATGATCTTTGTTGGGTTGGGAGGGTAGCATGAATTAACAACCTACTATAATTGGTGCATGTGCTTCATCAAATGCTTCTTTCACATTTTCATTTTTTTTTTCTTATTCTCCAAATTCTTCCACTTTTATTTTAATATAAGTGTAAATATAACAAAATTTAAATTCAAATTTTAAAGTGTACCAGCGATGAAATCTATCACCGATACATTTTGTTATTTTGACAATTTCTTAAAAATGTTGCTATGCATTTACTTATTAGCCCTAAAAGTGTTACCCTTTACAATTATCCTATAAATATATGCTATATGGTCGCATGTTTGATCAAATCAATGTGTTTTTTTTACTTAAAATATGATGTTTCAACTTCACCATTTTTTAATTACTCTACAAAATAACTTTCTAAGTTCTTCTATCTAATACATTTAAAAACTATTATTATTATTTTTTAATATCCCTTAGTATAATTAGTAAGAAGTTATTTAAATGTTTAGTGAGTTGGGTTAATTAATTAGTGTGGAGGAAGGATTAAAGGCAACTTAAATTATTCACATATATTTCCAAACAATTACATCATTCATTGTTAATATACACAAATTTAACATAGAAATGGAAAGTGTAGTATTGAAAAATGTAATTTAATTTCCCCCTTCCATTATTGCCTACCAAACACCTAAAATAATTAAGAAATAATAATTTTTATATATTTGGTTTGATATATTTAATTTCAATTTTTGGTTGGTGGATATTGGATAATAGAAAAATTTGTGTTATGAAATAAAACTTTGGTTTATAAATTTAATATTATATGATATGAATTTGATAGGGCAATATGCAATCACATGTGCTGGCGGCTTTTGCTTTATTGGATACAACAAAAATACAAATCAAAGTGAGTGAAACAGAAATGATATGAGTTGTCAATTTCCTTCTACCAAAATAAATTCCATTATTTTCTGTGTTCTTTTACCCTTTTAAATAATAATAATAATAATTCAGGCCTTCCATTTTTAATTTTAATTTTTTTTTCTTTTAATTTATTTTCTTTTGAAATGGAACAAAAGCTCTTTTTTAAAAAAGTTATATTTGTGTGTGTTTAGTCCCTAGTGGTTTCTTTTAATTTAAAGTTTAATGTGATCCTTTATATTTCAAACATTCTTACTTAGTTGTAGACTTTTTGTTAGTAAAATGTTAAAGTTGATTTATGTTAATTAATTTAATTAACATGATACTTACCCTATCGACTTTGTTATTAGGTGAGCTTATCGTTAATATTTACTAAAAAAAAAAAAAGAGTCTTTGGTTAATAGATTTATAGCATTCACCGATAGCAACACAATAGAATAATGCTTTCGGAAGTTAACAAGAGCATAATTCAATGCACCCTTTATGTACTTGAGACTAGGAAGTCTCGATTTCAAATCTCTCATCTCCATTTTGTACTAAAAAACTGTATTTTTGAAAGAAAAAAAAATACCCTAACAATTAAAATAAAAAAGTTAAACATAATAAAATAAATTAAAAATTAAAAATAATATAAAATAGAGAAAATGAAAAACACGACCCCATCAGAAATCAAAACAGATATCTTGTATGAAATAAAAAGTTTAAATACTATTTTAGTTTCTATATTTTTAATTTTGGTTCATATTTTTTTCTTATACTTCTAAAATGTTCATTTTGGTCGTATACTTTCAACTTTGATTTATTTTAGTTCTTAAACTTTTAAAAAATAACAATTTTGATTCCTTCAAAATGAAGTAAAAAGGAAAATTAATGGTTTTAAATGGTCACTTTTTTGAAAGTACAATGTTAAAATAAACTAAATTCAAAAGTACGTAAGATTTAAACCAAAAAGAATAATATATATATAAAAAAGTTGAAGAGTTGAAGTAATAGTTTGGAATTAAATAAGGCAGAAATATTTCACTTTCTAGTTTTTGACTTTAAGTTTAAGACAAGGGTCCAAGGCCACAACCAAAAACATGCCCCAAATGCATCCCATGTTGTCTTGCTATCCCTTTAAATATGATCCAAATTAATTATTCAACATTATCACTATTATATACACTTATCATTATGAACTTCTCAACCAAATAGATAGTCATGAAAAAAAGAAAAAAGATGATTTACTCTTGACAACACTATAATTAACATGTACTTTTTTTTAACTCGAAAATTGAATTAATGAAGTAGAAGAATCGAACATCTGATCTTAAGGTTGATTGTAGAACTATGCCAATTGAGCTATGCTCATTTTGACACACTATATATATAATGCATTTGTTGTACTAAATAAATAGGGATGATACTAGAGTTTGCATAACTAAAAATATAGTTAAATTCTCTAGAAGTTGTTAGACTAGAAGGGCATGATCATATCTTTATTCATAAATGTTAAAGAAAGGAGGTAGTTAAAAAAAAAACGATGGCACATGTGGTGACTACAATAGTTCGAAGGCTTGATCATCCCATCCTCGCAATTATACCGAAAAAAAGTGATTTTAATTGAAACTTGAATTAAGCGGGTATATTCTTTTTTTCAATTTCTCTAGTAAAGTTATTTCTAATTTTATTTCTCCAACTGATTTTAATTACTCACTCTTTAACCTTTATTGTCTTTCTTCTTATTTTTCTCTTAGATGTTATACATTTGTAATTGTAGAATCAATATCTGTGTGAGATTATGAGAAGAGCTGAAATCATCAGTAAATCTTGTTTGAAAAGACTCGTCTACATAATGTCCAAATATTATAATTATTTAAAATTTTACACTAGTTATTGTTGTAACTATAGACAAGTCACTTCTATCTAAACCCACAACTTTTCTCAATCCTAAAATTGATCCCTAACATTAAAGAGGTTACAAACACGTTTATCCCTTGTGAAAATTTCGTCAATGGTAATGCAAAAAAGTGCGCCAAATTTGATTACTTTTGTTGTTGGTTATATGAGTTTGTGTAATCGTAATGAGTTGAGAGGCTCACCTCAAAATCTACAATTAAATCATACAATATAATCAAGAAATGGAGGGTGGTTAATCTAATTGTTGTTGAAAATTATGTGGAACCCACTATCTTTATCATTTCTGTTACAAATATTGTTACTATAGCATTTATGAAAATTATGAATTTGTCACATTTATTGTTACATTTACCTTAACCGTTATTGTCAGGGTCGAGCAATAACAATAACGACAACGATGGCAGTGAAATGTGGTAGATTCATGATTTTAGGTAAATACGATCAAAAGCAATTCAATTATGTTTGCAATTGAAGCCCATTATGATTCATGCATCAATGAAATCTCATTCCGATTACACCAATTTTTATTACGAGTTGTTAAATGTGAACTAAAATGTATATCTAGCCTATTTTTATTCTACAACCTTTTAGTTTTATCTTTTTCTAACTATTTGAATATTAAAAATGTATATCCAACCCCTAATTCTATTACGATTACACCAATTTTTATTAGAGTTCCATAAACAAGTGTGCTCCTCGTGCCTAAACGAAATAGCAATAAAAGGGGAAATCCAAATGGGCCGGCCCAAAACAAAATAAAGCTGTTGGTGGGTTGGCAAAGGCCTCTATTAGACAGCTCATGGACTGCCACGTCACTTTCATCCACATCCACGCCCATCCTCCTTGTATATGAAAGTCAACCAATGGTTATCTGCCACGTCATAAGATATTGTATGTCCATTCTCAAATATGCCGTTGTTCATCCCCTACAATTATTTTACTACACACGTCACATATTATCTTCTTCAAACAAAATTATTCAAATCTTCCCTTTAAAAATACTTCTCTATTTTGAGCTTTTAGGAAACATTTATTTTTATTAATATTGTTTTTGTTTTTAACAAAATAAGCTACCATTTAAAGATCGAAGCTTTAAGACCAGTATAAAGTACCTTCGTTAACCTCGTGATCAAAGTCACCGTCCAAATCTAACACCAATTATTTTATATGTTTAAATACATTTGTATTTTCTATTTTTTCCTTTAATTATACATGTTTTATTTTAATAACCAAACTCATGCAAAAAGAAATAGTTGCATATATCAAACTTAATCAATAAAAAAAAATTTAAAATACCAAAAAAAAAAACAAAAAATCAGAAAATCTCTTTAAATAGGGATGGAAGGCTTCGTATAAAAGAATAAATCATATTAATTAATTAATTAATTATATATATATATATATTGATAACTCATGCTCATCACATAGAATGGAATGAATAAAAAAATAAAATGGCAATACTCACAAATTTTAAAACGGGAAAAGCGGTATCTTTCTTTACAGTAAGATAAGGACGAACTAAATTTGTTTTGGTACGAAGCAATTAGATAATCTTCAATGTCACTACTCCCCAATTTCCGTACGTAAATTCCCATTTCCATTTTTCTCAATTCAATTCTTCTCCCATCCATTTCTTCAACCTCCTGGCCGTCAATGGCCTCCATCATCTTCCGTCGGAAGCTTCCGACCACACCTTCCCTTCTCCGATTCAGATCATTCTCACACTCCAATTCCAACACTCACCCTCCTCCACGCATCCACAAGATTCTGATTGCAAATCGAGGTGAGATAGCATGCAGGATCATCACCACTGCCAGGAGGTTGGGGATTCAAACTGTCGCGGTTTTCAGTGACGCTGATCGGGATTCACTTCATGTCAAGTCGGCTGATGAGGCTGTGCATATTGGCCCTTCGCCCGCGAGGTTGAGTTACTTGAATGCTCCCTCCATTGTTGATGCTGCCTCCAGAACTGGTGCGCAGGTGAGTATACGGTAGATGGAAAGTTGGAAAAATATTGGAAATGCTTCAATTCTTACTTAACTTAATCTCAATGTTTTTTTTTTTCTCTACTTTTTTTTTCCTCTCTGTTTTTGCTGTACAGAGTTACTGTTGATTTATACTTGAATTTAGTATGCTATTTTTATGTTAAGTAGTACTCAAATGTATTTTATTGAAAGCAACTGGTATGGCCATTAGAGTCTTGAAAATAGCCAAGAGGAAATGAAATTCTTGGTAAATGAAGATTTTTACTTATCAGAAAAAGGTTCCCAGATGAAGGTTCTGGGAGGCAGGAATGTGATTATTTTTGACAATATTATCTTCATTGTTTGGAATGCCATACAGTGTTGCCAAGCAAATATGCATAGGGAGAAACTTTGTGTGTGGGGACATCCTCCAGCCAAAGGCAAGGACCTAGTGACTAATAGTGTGGAGCCTATGCCATGTTCTTGTTTGATTTTGAATTTGTAGGACAAAGTTAATTGTCGTTTTTACATTTTTGGGTAGGTAGTCTGTGATTGACTGAGTGAGGGATTGTATAGTTGGGTGGTTTAATTTGTTCATAAACCTATAGATAATATTTGGCAAATTGTGTACGTACCAATATGCCACTATGGTAATCCTGATTACAAATGTACTTGACATTGGTAGAAATCATCTGTGTTTGGTGGCATGGAGTGCCAAGACTGTAAAATGTGGAGGATTTGAAATTTGTAACTTAAGCACAGAAGGCTTCATGCATATTTTTTATCCTAGCCTGTACACAATGTCAGCTATAGGCATGCAATCTTCTGTGTTTAATGTTGCCTATCGCTGGGATCTTATTGAAAGCAATCAGTGTTTCCAATTGCAAAATACAGGCTTGCAGGAATTAAAAAAAGAGAGGAAATAGTATATCTGACTTTGTATGTGTCCATACTGGGAAACAAAGGAACTTGTGAAATGCAGGATTCACTAACAGACATACTGAAACAAATCCCAAAGAAATGATAAACACTAACCACTAACATTTTCTGCATTTTAAAGCTGATAAGCACTGCCTAACAAAACACAACACATATTACTTGGATCACATGCTTTGGAGATGTGAGTTTATGAGAGCCGTGTGTACTCACTTCTTTCAGACATTTGGCTTCTACCTAGCTTGGCATAGGGATACGTGATAGATTGCCGAGTTTTTTCTCTATATTCCCTTTTGCAAGAATGGTCGTTGATATAAAATACAACATAATAGTTACTAACATCAATAACTAATATGTTATATTTGTGATTGCCTTCTCGATTGATTCATACCAAATAAATTATGTTATTACTCAATTAACACCATTTTTGCTATGGCAGCATCATCTTTACATTTTCTTCATTGTTTATGAATGTCACCAATTACTTAACTCAGATTTTCTCAATTAGATGGTTATGTCCTTATTCTGGTTACATAAAGCATGCCTTTAAGAGTGGGCATATTATTTTGGTACATAGGCTATCCACCCTGGCTATGGTTTTTTATCTGAAAGTTCTGATTTTGCACAACTCTGTGAAGATCAGGGCCTTACATTTATAGGCCCACCAATATCTGCAATTCGGCACATGGGCGACAAAAGGTTTGAGAAATTGAATCTCTCTTTTTCTTGATTTTTTCCTTTATGCTCACGTGGTAATAGGAAGTTCTTTAGATAACTGTCTGTAGAACATAGGGTTTCCTGTCAACTTAACCTCACGTTCTTCTTTCTCCCTTATTTATTTATATATATATTTTTTAATTTGATTTGTGATTCTTTTTCCCCAAATAAATCTATAACGTGTTAAATATGCATCCATTTCTGACCACGTGAAGGGTCCCTGCTTGCTTACATTCAATTTTCCTTCTCTATTCTTGGGACATAATTGTTCTACTTGCCAATCAACATGTTATTTTACTATTCTTCTTCAGTGCGTCAAAGCGAATAATGGGTGCAGCTGGTGTCCCACTTGTGCCTGGGTACCATGGTACTGCACAAGATATTGATACTATGAAGTTAGAAGCAGACAAAATTGGGTATCCAATATTGATAAAACCCACTCATGGAGGTGGGGGGAAGGTGGGTTATTTCTTTGAGCTTAGACATTGTAAACTTTTTTATTTGTCTAAAAAATCAGAAATTTATGGAATATTCGTGGTCCATTCATGTTTGAGTGTTTGATCGAGAGTTGGCGAAAATCAAGAAATATGAGGCTGATGACTGAGGAGTTCGCCACATGCCTCTGAGACCAAAATTATCAATAATTAACCTTTAAGACCACAAAGTGCTAATTAGAAACAGTTATATGTGGGAAAATATGCATGCAAGTTCAAACTGCGAACCAAGCTCTAAGAATCAACCATCCAAACAATACGATCCTTCCATTTTTGTTTCCAGGCTGAGAGTACAGCATTTTCTTTTCCAACCATGAAATTATGTGAGATTTCTTACATGAAATGATGAAATATATTTTAGGGTATGAGGATTGTACATAGCCCAAATGAATTTATTGATGCTTTCTTGGGAGCTCAACGTGAGGCTGCAGCTTCTTTTGGCATAAGCACAATACTGCTGGAAAAATATATCACCCAGCCAAGGCATATAGAAGTCCAGGTATTGTTCTTTGCTTTGATCGTTTTAAATAATAATTTCTGATCTTTTTAAATAATAATAGTAATTGGTGCAATATAGGAGAGTTTTTGTAATGTCCACACACTAATATATGAGTACATTTTTTTTTATTAGAAACAAACTTTTCATTATCCAAAGATATCCTTCCTCACACACCAAAGGAGGGGAGATGTGATACCTTCACACACCAAAAGGTTACGACAAAGATGCCCAACTGGTGTCAGTTTGGGATAAGCTATTATTACCATACAATTTAGAATTGATAGACCAAGTGGAGAAAGAAGAGTGACTAGGGCCCAAAACGCCTCCCTGCTGGACTCATGATTGTTGAAGATCCTTGAATTCCTTTCAAACCAAAATTTCCAATATGTTATTTAATGCTACAATTTTTCTCATTAACGAAGCTTTTTTTGGCGAACATGGCTTGAATATAAATGTTGCATCTTTTAACTTTTAAAAACAAGCTACTGATTTCGACATCTTTTCAGAACTTCTTATTTATAGTGCTCTATCTTAGTTGTATAATTTTAAATCTTCTTCATTTTTCTGAGTTATGTAGCCTTACTTCTCTTGTAGCTCATTGGAAGTTTTTTTGTAATTCCTTAAGCATGTTTGCTATTTTTTCATCTCATTCATATATGTTCCTTTTAAAAAAAAGATGATGAAGAAGAAGAAAGCTCATAGTTCACAGGAGAGTTTGACACCCTCGATTTCATGATGAATTCTCTTGTAGCCTCATATCCCACCCTCAGTTGCGTATTCTGGAGGAAAAGCATGGGAGGATTTGAGTTGTAGTATTTTTAGTATCTTTTTTCAGCAAAGATCGAGGATAGCTTTTTGAATTAGTTTGGGATCTCATTGGTCCTCTAAGTTGAGATTGTTGTAGTTTGGTCACAGAGTTCCTCGACATCTAACTTTTTGTGACAGAGAGAGGTTGTTTGCCTGTTGCCTGTTGCCTGTTGCCTGTGGGAGACTGGCCCTTCCATGTTCTTTGGAGAAAAAGATGAGCTCTTAAGAATTAGAGCAGTTTTTCTCAATGAAAGTGGTTGTTGTGACAGAGGGAGGTTGTTTGTTGTTTCCTGTGTATTCTTTCATTTTTTGCCAATTAAAGTGGATGTTTTTCATCAATAAAAGAAATAGAGGAGCAGTTGGTCAAATCTAGTATGGGTTGTACGCATACGGTAGTTGGAGTCATCAGCACTTTAAGTAACCCTGGGGAAGATGATCAAGCTCGTGGGCTGCTTTTATTTTTTGTTCCTTATTTTTCCAATCATTAGTCTCAACTCAATACATTTCGTCAAATCAAGAAGTGAAAGGATGTTTAGGATTGGGAGCTCTTGGAAGAAGAAGGAGCTTTGGGGTGTGAGCTGGTCTCTTCTTGTGTTGGTGCCTCTCTCTCTCTGCCTTGGAGTTCATTTTATAATCATTTCTTTTTCTTTTTTCTGGTTTCATTGCACCTGGTGTTGTTGGATTGACCCTATTTTCTGTTTGGTCTTTTCTTTTGCACCTGGTCTTCTGCTTAACAAACTGGTTCTCTTATCAGAAAGTAGAACACTCTTCCTCATAAGTCACAACCTTCCTAAAGAATATCATCTGACCCACTCAGCGACTTCCCTTGGACTTTAGATTGCATGTACATAATAAATGAGAATGGTAAGCTAGTTTGGTAAGTAGGAAAGCAAAACTTTCTTAATTTGACAAAAAGGCATCTCCATCTCTGTAGACCCAAAAGAGTTTTAAAAAAAAACAACAGAATTTATTATTCATTTCTTTAAAGTATGCTTTTGAAGTGGTAAATCGAGGGATAATTTCCACCAATCGTTTTCTGAATACAATAGGCCATCAAGACCAATACGTCGACCACTCATTTACCAAAACAATAGGCTATAAAGACCAATAAGTTTCCTACAGGCACAGCCGCACAACCATACTTCAAAATCAATAAGATCATGGAACAAGGAGTTTCCTCACATAAGAACCTTCTTAAGGTTCAAACTTAACAAATTATTATTATAATGAATAATATAATAGTAACTTTACTTAGAAACTCAAAATTAGAAAGTATATAGTGACACATTTTTTTATTATTTTGATTCTAGAATTTATATATTCTATAGAATATATAAATTCTATTATTTTATTCTAGATTCTATTCTAATCCTTAGAATAGATTCAAATAATCTATCATGGTTCTAATGAATCATGATAAGTTGTTCCTTTTTGTTTATGCATTGATCTTTAGTCCTCTAATTTTGAAGCTGTAGATTTTTGGGGACACACAAGGGAACATTCTGCATCTAAATGAGAGGGATTGCAGTGTGCAAAGAAGACACCAGAAGATAATTGAAGAAGCTCCAGCTGTAATGAGTGTTTTTCTTGGTAATATATTTTCTTTGTAATTGTATTCCAGTTGTAACTAAACTATGCATTGGTGCAGCCAAATGTTTTGGATGACTTCCGATCCCATTTGGGTCAAGCTGCTGTTTCTGCAGCTAAGGTGAGATCTACTTCCTTCCCATGTAATGTAACGGTTAGCAACTGAGAAAACATTCTTAAGATAGTTGGACCGAGCTTTTTTCATGTCTATTTGAAGATGAGCACCCATTGATTGGCACATGAGAGATGCTTCTGATTTCTATTGACTACTTAGTAAGTATAATAATTAATTTGGGGGCTTCTTTAGTATTTATCTACGTGGAGGGTGATAAATATTGTTATTTCCCTGGTTAAGAACACCTCTTTTGTTCTCTTTTTCAATTTAATTGTGTAAAAGTCTTGCCATTACATTAGGTGAGTTTTCTATTATTTTCCCCTTTCTAGGGATTCGAAGTGTACTTTCCTGATATGAATTTTCAATTCGGTTCATAAAGGCAGTTGGTTATTACAGTGCTGGGACAGTGGAGTTCATAGTTGATACCATCTCCGGTCAATTTTATTTCATGGAGATGAATACTCGCCTTCAGGTTCCTTGATTAAGCTTCTCAAATTCCTTTAGCAAATTATAATGGACATTATTTGATGTCAATTAGCTCTTGCATGCAGGTTGAACATCCTGTTACTGAGATGATAGTGGGTCAAGATCTTGTTGAGTGGCAAATCCGTGTTGCAAATGGAGAATCACTTCCCATAACCCAGGCACAAGTGCCCTTATTAGGTAGTCTCCTTTATCTTAAAATGATGATGCACAAGTCTTCACTAGATGCTGCAATTAGGATTAGCATAGCTACGTATATACAGAGAGACTAACATTTAGCTTTGCATTTTTAATCTCTTAAATAACTTATTAGACACAAAATTGAAAGTCCAAAGACTCATTAGACATTTTTAGAATACAGGAATCTATTAGACACTATATTGACAGCTCAGGGACCTATTAAATACAAACTTGTAGGTTAAGGAACTAAATTTGTAATTTAACGGACAAATTTTGTTATGAGAGAAGTTTTCAATCGCTTTCCATGTTTTTTTTTTTTTGGTATACAAATCTATATTTTAAGGACTATGTTGGAGCATGATTTCTAAAGCACCATTGGTTGAATCAGTATTATGAGGTCAATAATTAGGAGGAATGAGGTCAAACTCTTGTGTTCTCCTATGGAGGATTTAATATTCCTGCAAGTTTTCTTAGGAGCCAAATTTAGTAAGGTTGAGCCTGTTATCCCATAAGAGTAGACACTTGAAGATTAAAAAGAACATAGTTACTTAGAATTTCTAAAGGACAAATCACACTAAATGTAGAACATTTGTCATTGTTTTGTAATACCCAAGCATATTTGTCCAACAACCCATGAGGATTCTTATTTTCTTACTTGGCATATGAATTCATTAGCATCTTGTTGACATTGGCGTGACTCTACTAGTTAAAGGTATATACTCTCAACCAAGAGCTTAGAAGTACGAGTCCTCAACCCCCTATGTGGAACTCAAAATGAAGGATTGGCATCTTGTAAAGCGTTGGGTCAAATGACACCTTTAGACTTGAAGACTAAAACAATTATATTAACGACAAAATATTTATATGCTGCTCATTAATGGATGTGGAAATGGAGGGATGTAATAGCCCCTGCCATTTGATTACCAATTGATCCAAAAACTTAAATTGATGGGTGAAGAAAAATTTAATATTATATCATCTAACACTGCTTCACTTGTGGGTTTGAAATATGTAGAAAACACAAGTGAAAATAATATTAATCGGGAAGAAAATAATATTGTACGAATTTGAATGCAGGACCTTTTGGACCACATGCTTTGATACCATGTTAAATCATCGATTGACCCACAAGTTAAGCTGATAGATAATTTAATATTATATCATCTAACACTATTTTAGTATTAATCTTGAAAAAAATGACCAACTATGGTCATTCTTTACGATGTAATTGTTTATTCTCTAGTTTTGGAAGTCTGATAAAGTTCATGAAACACATACATTTGCAAATAGTATTTCATTTTATTGAATATATGGATTTATTTATATTTTGTTAATCTTCCAACATATGTATATATATATATATATATATTAAAAAATAGAGAACTTTTCGTAAATTTGTAAATTTGTTTCACAGTGTACTGACATTGCGTGTGTGCTCAATATTGTGGACCTTGATGAAGTTAAATTTGTTTTGTTTTTAGGCCATGCTTTTGAAGCCCGCATATATGCAGAAAATGTGTCAAAAGGGTTTCTTCCAGCTACTGGAATTCTACACCATTACTGCCCTGTTCCTGTTTCACAATCTGGTATAATGTTTTACTTCTCTAGTGTAGCAAACTCAATCTTCAGTTTCTGCAATTAGAAAGAGATTTTATTGAAACATCCTAATATATTTCTTAGTAATGTTTGATTGCTTGCTACCTTTGGAATTTTCGTCTTCGCTTTAAGTTCCATATTTTCCTTTTTCTTCTTTTCTTTCTTTGTCTTGATCTTTGAAATCACTCTCTTTTAACAGTTCGAGTTGAAACTGGGGTTGAACAAGGAGATGCTGTTAGTGTGCATTATGATCCTATGATTGCAAAGCTTGTTGTTTGGGGAGAAAATCGTACTGCTGCCCTAGTCAAACTAAAGCACTGTCTAACAAAGTTTGAGGTAAATCTAATCATAATTAGTTTGGATTAGATTTATTACTATATATTGACAAGAAACAAAACTTTTCATTGATATAATGTAAAGAGACTAATGCTCAAAGATTACTACTCAACTTGATTTGAGAGGAAATACATTTTTTATTTGAAACCTCTCAATGTCACTGCCAGTATTTCAATGAGATAATCAGATAATATTCCAAGCAATTGGCCTGTTAAAGGAAATAAGAACAATTTGGAACTCGAAGCAGTGAAGGTGGTAGACTTGAGTGCCTCAAATGGCTGCTACAGTTATTTTATAGCAGCTATTGATCAGGTTCCCTTCATGGCCAAATTTACTTGACATTATCATTAGATTGAATGTGGTTATCTTGGGTGACCATCAAATGATTCAATATGGTTTCTTGTTCAAAAGAAAGAGAAAAAAAAAATCACACTGCTTGTAGGTTAATGTCTAAAGCTTTTTTGACTTTTGCTTATACTTTTAATTGACAGCAGGCTAAAATTGTCTTCCAGTCTTAAGTTAATATTTTGTAGTTAATCTGCAACTCTTCAAAAATTCAAGTTCATCCAGAATCATTGAGGTCCATTGCTCTTTCATAAGATTGCAGGTGTCCCAACCAACATAAACTTTCTATTAAAACTTGCAAATCATCATGCATTTGAATGTGGGGACGTGGAAACTCATTTTATTGAGAACTATAAAGATGACCTCTTTATCGATCCTTCTAATCTTTTGATGGCGAAAGAAGCATATGAAGCTGCTGGATTTAATGCCCGTCTAGCTGCTGCTTGTATTGTCAGCTTGGAGCATTCTAAACTGGCTGAAAATTTTTCTGGTATTGCAAGTTCTTTATCTATTTTTCTGATCTTAATTGCTTTAGAAAGCTGTTCTTAAATTGAAAAATTGTACGTCTTTTCAGGTAATGATTTGCATTCAATATGGTACTCTCCTCCTCCATTTAGAGTCCATCATTGTGCTAGGCGCACAGTAGAGTTTGAGTGGGAGAATCAATATGATAGCAGTGCCTCAAAGCCGTTTCCACTTACAATCACCTACCAGAAAGATGGGGGCTTTCTAATTGAGGTATTTGTACTCCTTTAAGAGGCATGCTCAATTAGCCATGTAATTAAATTTTTTGTTCTTTTTACTTTTAATTATTGTATTGTTCTGAACCAAAGTACTTTATTTATTTATTTATTTTTTTAAGTGAGAACAACCATACAGTTTTGGACCCTGGTAAGGCAACTCGTTAACAATTGCTTGAGTTACTTCACCAGACTTAAGAGGTGTTGGACGAGACTTTCTAAAGCTTTGGTTAGGTGCCTTGTTTTGGTGCCATTGCAAATTTCAATATATTTTATAAGACCATTACCAGAAGATACCAGATATCTATAAGATGGTTATATGTGATATCACAAAATATCTTAACTTAGGTCTCAATCTTTGAGTAAGTTAGGAACTCTTTTTGGTGGCTTTGTGTCCTTTGATTAGCATGAGGCAGAGTGATTAGGATATTCCATTTAACATCCCTCTTTTCTCATTGACATGCAAAATGGGCTTGGAAATATTACATCAAGAGATGGAATTTGCTCCTTTCTATTTTGTGGAAAGTGAAGACCAATTTGGGTCTTGAATAATTGAGCTTCCACCATCTTGGTAGCCTGTGGAGGGCTTTGTTCATGATTAAATTATGGATGACAGTAGTTCATTCAAGGGCTAATAGTTATGGAATTTAAGGAGGGATATATGAATATAGGGGTAAAATGTAATTTTATTCACCTATAATTATGGATTGGTTGCGAAAGGTTGACTACTTGACTCACATTTGGAACTTGTTCATGTGATTTTTCTTTTTGGTGTCTCTTCTACTTGGTTTCAACTTGTATTTATATAGGACCTGTTTTCTCACATTAACTATCCTTAATGATAGGAGCTCTCTTGTAAAACAAAATAAAAATTATATTTATTTAATTCATGACGTTGTTTGTTTTCAACATGTGTACAGAGTGGAGAAAGTGGTCCTTCTGCGGTTGAAGTTAAAGTATCCCACCTTGGAAAACATAATTTCAGAGTTGAAGTTGATGGTATTATCATGGAAGTTCGCTTGGGTATTTACTCAAAGGTAAATGATAGATCTGTTCCTATGTCAATTCGTTTTTCCCCACCCCATCTCCTTTTGTATTAATGGAACATTTTTGAATTCAGGATCAGATAAAGCATGTGCATATATGGCATGGGTCACGTCACCATCACTTTAAACAGAAGTTGGGGATTAATTTAGTAGATGAAGATGAATCACAGCATAAGCCTGGTCTTGAGGCAGCATCCAACCATCCTCAGGGAACTGTTGTTGCTCCCATGGCTGGTCTAGTCGTAAAGGTTCTAATGAAAAATGGTGATGAAGTTGGAGAAGGGCAACCCGTCTTGGTCCTTGAAGCAATGAAGATGGAGGTTTGCAACAGAACTGCCTGTTTTTTTAGTTTATTAATTATTTTAATGTTTTTTAATTTACTTTTAACCAAAAGCATAAGCTGTAATAGTTCCACTCTTGAAATTGTCTCAGCACGTAGTGAAAGCGCCCATGTCAGGACAAATCTATGGCCTACATGTTGCACCAGGTCAGCAGGTTACTGATGGGAGTATTTTGTTTAGTGTTAAGGTAAGCCATTTATCTTTATAACTATTTCATGGATTATATTTATTATCTTTTTGTGGGAGATTTAGATGCATACATGTTCAATTTGTAATGAAATTATGAAACTTTTTTTTTTATATCCGGGAGTGTTCGGAGCCAACTTACGGGCCCCTCGACTGATCTCACGGGACAACCCGCCTGATCCTACAACATTTGGGTGTCAAGAAAACTCGTAGGAAATTAATTCTTAGATAGATGACCAACATGGATTGAACCCATGACCTCTTAGCTAGTTATTGAGACCATGTTTTCTTTTTTACCACTAAGTCAATCCATGATGGTTAATGAAATTATGAAATATAATAAGGAATAAAGCAGATTGTAACTGATTATGATTTCCGTCCTTGTGCAAACCATCCTTCTGAAGGTTATTGCAGCACAATTTTGTATTTCATGTATGCTTATTATACTGTCGGCCTTTTCTTTTGTTTCTTATCCCTAAACCCTAAACCCTGAAATATGGAAGGACAATGAGTGGCTAACATGGACTGAACTGCCAAATAGATTTGGATTGAAAAAATATCATTCTAAAAGAGATTATTGTATACTACTCTAGCTTCTACCTACTGGTATACTCATCCAGTTGTTATTAACAATGAAGAAGAAAGAGGAGTATAGCAAAAAGCTGATGGGATAGAATAGAAGAACATCGAAATGCACATCTCAAAGTCGAAACTTTTGAAATTTGAACCATCGAAGAACTTGAAAAGCACAATGTTCCATTCTTTGATTGCAATATTTAAAAGAAAATGTTGTTACTTCCCAACTAAAGTTGCCATAACATTATAATTTAAACTAGTGTTCATATAGGTAGACATTCTCAATGCAGATGAAGACTTTCATTTACTCCTAAAGAGAGCTTGAATTGTATAAAGTTGGGCTTTAGAGGGAAAACTTTGTGGCAATGGATTTAACAAGGTTGACTGTTAAGTAAACTATTTTGCAACTACCCTCGATTTGTGCCACAGTGCTCCTATCAACTTTGTATTGAACGATTAAAGTCCGCTCACATTCCTCAAATTTGTTTCCTATAAGTTAGTATTACTCCCAGTTGCCATTTTTCTCAAGGGCTTGAATTTCCTCTTGATTTTTAAAAAGCTTGAAACTGTGATTACATTTTATTTTTGAATTAGACGGAGTTTTGATTAGATGTTGAAATGAAATTGTGGTTGGTGCAGAAAAACTGAAATAATGGAGCATCTCCTTTCCTGGCAATGGCAATGTTGTTAAGGTATGCCTCATTCTAGCTTCTTACTGTGACGACAATTGAAAGGGTTTTGCCAGTCGCCTCTTTTCATGAAAGAAATCCTGTATATGATCATTGTGACTAAATAAAAGACGTCACCTATCGATTTAATAAAGTAAATTATCACACTCAGGTTCTCTTCAACACATCAATTCTCACTCTTCTCTGACTATTTCTTCAACTTGTCATATTATTACACATCATCGTGACTCTAATATCGTTCGAATATGACAATCTGAAAATTTTAAGTTAAATGATAAGTTCTTTAAGGCCACGTCTATTTAGTTCTATAGTTTAAAAAGCATAACATCGGTTTAAACTTTTAAGATTGTATTTATTGAGTTTAGCAATGTGGAATATATGCATTGTTTGGACGCTTCTTACTTCTTACTTTTTCCTAACAAAGCTAGTATGTGTTTGAAATACTGCTTTTTCGTTGTGTTTTTAAATTAGAATCACTTTACATTTGTTTCCATACAAACACTGAAACAAGTGCTTTTTTATTACTATTATTTACTTTGTTGTTACTCTGAAGACTTTTGAATTTTTCGGCGTGTTAGTTTATAACCAGTTCCAAATTAAACAAATAATTACTGTTATCTGTTGGCATGGGAACCTGCACACGTTTGTTGTTGCAATCTTTCATGGGCTTGTTCGTCGAGCCGCTTCTCTTGATTTAATCTCGCTTTTCTAGCTGACTTGTGTGAGAGTTCCTTGCATCAATGTGGTCTTGAACTTAAAACACTTTGATGTCTAACTTAGTACAAAGAGTATATTACTTTTGATAGTCACATAAAAGTCGGTCTTAGACTCTCATTGGGAGAATGTTTACTATTCTCTTATGGAGTCGTTGAATGAGGCTATTTATAATGTCATCTCTCTAACATTCCCATGTGGCTACGTGTAACAATGATGTTAGGCAAGTGCTTGAGGCTGCAAGGTGCTGGATCAAACATCTCTTAATTATTTTGTGATTGGTAAAACCAGCTTAGATGGTCAACCTACAATCCAAGGCTCTAACTTTTTCTTTTTGTGGTGTGCACTTTTCCATGTCTGTCTCCTAATTTTTCTTAGGTTTGGACTCAGTCTATGGGCTTCAGACCTTACTTGAGGCAACCCTCACAACCCTCACAATATTAAATTTAAAATAATGAGGTAATGATTTGTAATTTATCAAAACAATTCATTTTACTCCCAACAAAACTTTTTGTTGCTGCAATACCAAAACCACTCCATCACAATTGTTTTCTAAAAAAAAGATCATACATGACCATTGTATTTGTATTATGTGGACATTAGAATTATTGAATTTCCAATTGAGGAAAAAAGCCTATAGACTTGAGAAATTGTCAAAATTGAATAGTAATAGAGATTTGAATTCAAACTTAAAGCTACAACTTTTCAAAGGATCACTCAATTCCATTGACCACAGAACCTAATCTCCAACACTTTCCCCACTTTTATTTCCTCACATCATCCCAATTTGTTGAGTTCTATCATTATGATTGGAATCCAACTACCAATGTTGGAAATGATAAATAAATGATAATTGATTGGTAAATTTGTTAAATAATTGATTTAAACAAATTGTTCATTTTTTAATTTTTTGAAATAAGTATGATCAACATATAGGCCGATTGGTAGAAAATGTTGATTATGTTTTATGTTTTCACATTTATTTTGTATAGCAAATACACGAGTTTGTAAAAATCTTTTTTGAATTTTGTGATTAAATAGGTTAATTTTGAAAACAACATTTTTATATTTTCATTGTATTTAAATTTTTAGTTTTAAATTTTAAAACATGAAAATATATTAGAGAATGTTAAAAGCATCTAGAAATACTTGCAAAATTTATTTATTTATTAAAAATATAATATATATTATACATGATATAATATTACATAATAATTATTATTTAAATAGCTTTTTTTTAAAAAAAAATCATATTGAGAAAGCAAATTAATAATTGTTAGGGTCAACTAAATATTATTAGTGGACAACTACAATTAGTAGTTCTATGATTAATAAATATACCATATCAAATACATTTTAAACAATTGTTTAAATTAGAATCCATTTTTTAATCTCATGTTCAAGTACGTATTTGAAAACAAGAAATGTTCCTCCGTTTTTATTGAAACCTATGTTATCAAATTTTCGGTTTTAAATTCTATACCAAACCGGTCCTTAATTTCTCTTATTTATTTTACTCGGATCTCTCAGTACACAAACAATTTTGTTTTTAAATTTGAGTTTTATATAGAAAGTCAATTTAGTTTAGATGGTATAAATTATATATTAAAAGTTTGACAAATATACATCGTTTTTCATACACCGATGCACTACCAAAATTTATTGTTTAGTTATGCTGACTACAAAATTTCTTTACATCAATAATGTATATTCAACTTTTGGTTCAACAAAGTTGAAAATATTGATAATTTCTTTTTTTTTTTTTAAAAAAAAAAAAGCAATCTCTAATTTTCAAATGTAATTTTGTCCAAATCATAAATAATGTTGAGGTGGTTTTAATTGTTTTCTAATTCATTCAACAGTTTACTTATCTTCAAACAATTAATTTTACTATATATATATATATTATAATTTATATATAAATTTTCAAATATAGTAAAATGAACCAAACTATTTACAAAATATAATAAAATTTTAGATACTATCGATGATAGACATTGATAAAAATCAGTGTCTATAGGGACATTCAGTATCTATCATTGATAGAATATGGAATTTTGCTATATTTTGTAAATAGTTTAACAATTTTGTCATTTACAATAATTTTTCTATATATATGTATGTATATGATGTGAGTTTTGATTAACAATTAGCGATGATTGATTGTTTGAAAAATCAATCTAATTTTAGAAAATACATAAGATTTGAAGCAACCAAGATGAATGTAATTTTAGGTATTGAATTTATATAAACAAAATGGATTGGATTGATCCAACTTTTGGAATAATCTAAACTTTATGAATAGTGCATAAATAATATGACAGATAAAATGTAAAATATGAGGCTTGAATCTGGGTTTAAAGAAAGTCGAGATACAGTTTTATTAGTATAAAGTCGAGGAAGATTGAGTCCCCTCCGAACCTAGGTTAAAATCTCCTATGATGGTTAGAATATGATGAAAATGGGTATGTATTTGAAAGGTGAGGAGGAATTTATATTTTAAAAGGATATATATTGTGGAAAATAATAAATTTCATTTTCATCCATTACTTTACAAAATGCTTTCAACAATTTTATGGATGACTTTTTGAATTGCTACTAGTGGTAGTGGGTGTGTTTGCTTTTTTTTTTTTTTTTTTTTTTTTGGGGAAAAAATCCAATTTATTGGAATATTATTCCTTCAAATTAAAACGTGAATAAGTTTTAGACACACTCTTCTTCAAATTTCAAAATTATCTTTTTCTTTTTCCAAATCGCGAGTGTCTGAAAAAATTAATGCGCATCTCAACTATTGTTACAGGACAATCTGTTGGACTCTAAAATATTTAGGTGTCAAAGAAAACTCATAGGATATTAATTTCTAAGTAAGTGATCGCAATGAATTGAATTCATAACCTTTTAATCTTTTATTGAGATAAAGATATTGACGTAATATTTAAGAAAAATATTGGAATATGAAGAAATAGTAATGGTTTTGATTAATATGAGGGAGTTTTCCATCGTGTAATACTTAACGAGAATTACACGATAATTTTGAACCGAAAACCTAGATTTTGTGGGGGTATTAAACCTCTCGTTTCGCGGTCAATAACAAAATCACTAGGCTTTTGGCTATTATTAAAATATTAATATGATATAAAATTTGTCTATTACTCGTCAACTTAATTTTTTTTAACGAAAACCTAACATTTGAGGTGAAATTAAAAATAGTAGCATTTATCCACATTAAATTGGATGGAATTTAGAGTTTTCCTTAACACTAGTTTTATATTTCTAAATACAGTAAAATGAATCAAAATGTCTATAAAATATAAAAAAATATCACAGTCTATATACGATAAATCATGATAGATAAATATAGACTACTATATGTGTCTATTTATAGTATAATAGAAATAAATAGTGGTCAATCTTGATCTATCACAAATAAATTGAAATATTTTAATTGTATTTATAAATATATTTTTTTAAAAAAATTATCATTTAAAATAATTTTTGAAATTCAATTTAGCACAGGGATAAGAAAATTAGAAGTTAAAAGGGAAGAATTAAAAGGATTTGAAAATTCAAAAAAAGAAAAATTATGGTTTGAAAAATGGTCAAATGTAGAATTTTGGAATTTTATTTTCTAAAAAGGAATATGCTGAGCATCTGATTTTATTATCAAATTCCATTTACACCCCTCGCTTTCATTTCAACCAATCATATTTCCCTTCTTTTATTATTATTATTATTTTATTTTATTCCCAAAACCCTATTTTCAATTTCATTTTTCCACCACCAACCTTCCAATACTTTCCAATTTTATACATTTTTCTATGTATTTAAGAGTAAGGCCTTTTCATATATACAAAAATACTCAAACTTATTTTGAAAATATTTTCAAAGTTTTTTAAAAATTTATAAATCGAGTACATGTGTTTCCATCATTGATACCAATTATTAGTGAACAATTGATAACATATTTCTCAAATTGAAAGCTTGAATTCAATCATTGATAGTAGCTATCAGTGATATTTATTGATAGCAACTTTTAGTAATATCAACATATAACACATTTCACTAATAGTAATGGAAAGTAGCTATTTGTTTTATGTTAGACGTGAGTTTTTAGTCTTTTACCAATTTTTGTGATATATGTTCAATTATTTTATCATTGTACTATATAATTCATTATCTTTTACTTAAATGTCATTTATGCAAGTGACCTGTATAGCTGACTATATATATATTTATATATATATAACGAAAAGTTGACTTAATACATGCAAAAATAAAATTCATTAACCTCTTATAAGTTTGGGTTCACATTTTCATGAAACAAACTATAATAAAATTCTTCAAAAACCACAAATTAGATGTCTCAATATAAAGAAAATTTTATTTTTTTTGTTTTTAAAGTTTGAGTTGACAAAATGTTATTTAATTATAGAAGGGTTGATGATTAGGCCTCATATGAAAATGATTGTTGAGTCATCCCCCCATTACATTTTTCTTTTCTTTTTGGGGTATATTTACAAATTACATACATAATTTATAATTTTTTTTAAAAATCTGTCACTTTCCAAAAAAAAAAAAAAAAAAAAGTCTTACCATTATTATTTATTAATTATGACTTTTCTTTCTTAATTGTTGTTGAAATAATTGAACATCCTCAAATATGGTTATGTAGGTTTTACTATATATGTTAATATTCTTTTTTCTCTTTCTTTTTTTTTTTTTTTTGTTTATCAAATCAAATAATTTTAGTTAAGAAAGGATGAAAGAAAACACGAGTATACAAAAAAACCAGCCCGTCAAAACACTCCAATTAAAAGAAAGGAGACCAACTAAGTAAAATGTTACCAATGGAATAATTACAAAAAAGCTTCGAAATCGAAGCCTAAAGAGATACGTGAAATCTAGCTAAAGACCAAATCTCACTATATTCTCTCTCTCTCTACCCTCGAAAAATTCTTAGACAATGAATTTGTAGGTTGCCCAAAAATATAACATTGAAAAGGTTCCTTTTGCCCCCTAAAATAATTCACATAATTAAAATTGAACTTTTGAGAGATATAACCTAAATTAAACCACTTCAAAGTTAAAGGGATAGAAACAATATTATAGTATAACAATAACAATAAATGAAATGCTGTCATTTTATTTTAAAATATATAACTTTTCTTTCTTCTCTTTTTTTTTTTTGAAAAAAATAATAGTAATAAAGACATGATTAAATTAAATTTTAAAATCCCAAATTCAATAACAACATTTTCTTTGACGGTAATAAAAAATACTTAGCTGTATTATGGGGTGCACCTATTTGTCTGCATTCCATCAAATTCTTCTATCATAAAATATTTTAATTATTTTTTTAATCTAAGTGATAAGTGAGAAAAGCATAGAGATCGATGCATCTTGATATGTATTTTAAGTATTGCTCGACTCCGATTATGAGGATAAAATAAAATAAAAAGACTAAAAAAAAACTAATAGGGTCATATAAGGAATTTCATAAAAGAAACCAAATGTTGTACGGAACATCCAAGAGGAATAAAACGAATAAATAAATAAAATAAAATAAAACAAAACAAAAATTAAATAAAATACCGTTAAATCCGTTGAAGGCAAGGCGTGGCGTATGCGTATCATAAGCCTCAATTTTTCGTTGTTTTCTTTTTTGTTTTGGAAAGAAAATTCATTTCTTTTGCATAAATTTTATTTTTAAGGAAAAAAAAAATCTCCTTTTTTTCCCCTTTTCCCATTTAATCCATTTTGTTATTGTTCTTCATCAATCTACTTTTATTTTTACTTTTTCCCCGATTCTTTACTCGCCAATTTTTTGCTCTATAAATTGTTGTCCACAAACCCTGCCTCTCCCTTTCGCTTTCTTTCACCAATTCAACAATACCCATTCTCTTTGTCTCTATTTCCCTTGTTCTGCTTGTTAATTTCAACCCCTCTTCGATATCTGAGAAGGGGTTTTTGCCTTCTTCATTTCTGTTATTGTTTCTTTAATTTTGATTGTTTTTTCTTACGATTCTTGACGATTCTGCACATGGGTTGATTTTCTCTAGGCTTCTTTATCGCCCAAAGTTGCAGAATTTGGTCGAATAAACTAAATTTTTGCGGTTCTTAGCTCCTAGATTTGTGGGGTGACTGGAACAGTATTTGCTAATCCAGTTTTTAATCTTCCAGTACCATAATATTTTATTAAACGTTTGAGTTCCTTGGTTAACTTTTTTTATATAAAAGAAACAAAGAAGGGCTGAGAGATTATTGGTTGTTTGTTTTGTTTTTTGTTTTAGTTGATTTCATGGTGGTTTCGTTGAACTGGTAACTTACTGATTTTCTTCTTCTTGTCATCTTCATCAAGTTTGTTTGACCAATTTCTTGGTTTGGTTTTTATTGTCTTCCACGTGTTTGTCAAAATCCCCCAGTGTTTTCAAAATTCCTTTTTTTTCCTTTTTACTCTCTACTTTCAATCTGTCTGTCAGTAAAGCTTTATTGAAACATGGATTTAGCGAATGGGGGCGAGGCCGGCAAGGCTCCGGTGGCTAATCAAGTTGCTGATATTGTTTCTGGTAAGTCTAGCAATACCCAAGAGAATGATTTGGGTTCAAAGTTGGGGACAGGAAGCAAAAGCAATAGGGATATGGTATTTCGTGCTGATAAGATTGATTTCAAGAGTTGGGATATTCAGCTGGAGAAGCACTTGAGCAGGGCTTGGTCAAGGGACAGGGAAGTGCCTGCTAAAAAGGAAGAATGGGAGATTGACTTGTCTAAACTTGATATCAGATATGTTAAAGCTCATGGAACTTATGGTACTATTTACAGAGGAAACTATGATGGCAATGATGTTGCAGGTAATTTCCACCTTTTTTTAGAGTATTTTTTCACCATGTAGACAATCGTCGTGATAATTGACCATGTGTTCTCGATTAGATATGGAGCAGCTTTCAGAGGAAACCATGTGTTCTTGATTAGATATGGATTTTTTTCCTTTATCCTTCTTGTTTGCATGTACTAAATAGCCAAATCATCTCTGAAAGTATTATGATATCCTGATATATAGCTTTTTGAACCTGACATAGCTAATTATGTTTAATCCGATGGAGTGTACTTATGTCTAACTTGAGTGCAAAACAACGTTGAAAGTGGTTCATATTTAGGTTGTCTGTCCTACAAGAATACTGCTCCGAAAATTATAGCATTGATAACATTTTGGAAGGACTTTCAGCTCCACACATAAACGTATCCTGCTTGTTAGATTATTATCGGACAATTTTGTCAAGTTTTTGTTTGTTTTATCGATTTATGACGATATTCTGAATATTGCAGTGAAAGTGCTTGACTGGGGGGAGGATGGTGTGTCCTCAGTTGCTGAAATTGCTGCTCTTCGAACATCTTTTCGCCAGGAAGTTGCTGTATGGCATAAGCTTGACCATCCCAATGTTGCAAAGGTACAACTTCAAGTATCTTTTACACGTAGAATAAGGTATCACACTATGTCAAACAAATCAAACCACTCATTTTACTCTGATGCTGTTCTTTACATTTTCATCCAACATCATAGGCATGCTTAGAGATTATGCTAACAGGAAAGGCTTTGATTCTTTACATTTGATGCTTTCACTATCCTAAATGTTCAGATTCTCAAGATATAAATTTCGTTTTACATGATTGGTTCTCTTACCTAACTTTTAGAATAAGAATCCATTCAAGTTGCTCCTGCTGAAATGTCTCTCTCTCAACTATTTTTTTTTTTTTTTTTTTTTTTGTCTGTTCTGGGGTTCCTGTGTTATTAACTTTGTTTCTTCACTGTGTTTGATATGTGAAGATCAAATAATTATATGAATTTTCTGTTAGTTTTATGGAGCATCAATGGGGACGTCAAACCTTAAAATCCCTCCCAAAAGCTCATCATTCGACAGTAACCAAACTTTTCCTTCAAGGGCTTGCTGCGTCGTTGTTGAGTATCTTCCAGGTGGAACACTAAAAAGCTTTTTAATCAAAAATAGGAAAAGGAAACTAGCATTTAAGGTTGTGATTCAACTTGCATTGGATCTTTCTAGAGGGTAAGTTAAAGTTATCTTCGACAAATCATTCCAATATGCAAATGTTTTGGATTTTGAGTTTTGAGGCAATTGCTTATTTCGATTTTGCAGTTTGAGTTATCTACACTCCAAAAAGATTGTACACCGCGATATTAAAACAGAGAATGTTCTGCTAGATGCTCAGAAGACTCTGAAAATTGTTGACTTTGGCGTTGCTCGAGTCGAAGCACAGAACCCAAAGGATATGACTGGAGAGACTGGCACCCTTGGTTACATGGCCCCCGAGGTTTTGTTTTTCTCTAAAATCAAGTTCTATAATGGACTATTAAGAGATTATGATTGATATCTGGATGAATGGTTGTCGTTAACAGATCCAATTCTCATTTGGGTTGCAATTGTTTCCTCTTGTTGAGTGAATAACTAACATTTTTTTCAACAGGTCCTTGATGGTAAGCCTTATAATCGGAAATGTGATGTCTACAGTCTTGGTATATGTTTGTGGGAAACATATTGCTGCGATATGCCTTACCCAGATCTCAGTTTTGCTGAAGTGTCTACTGCTGTTGTGCGACAGGTACGTTTGTTTCATAAACTACACAATTATTTGGTAACCATTTGATTTTCTAAAATTAAAGTCTATTTTTTCTTAATTCCTTATCGAAGTTTGCATCTTTCTTAAGTAAAAGAGTTAAATTATTTGCCGAATTCCAAAAACAAAATGAAGGTTCTAAAACTTCCTTCATTTAGTTTTCAAATTTTGGGTTTGTATTTGAAAACATTGATAAAAAGTAGTTAACAAAGCAAGAAATTAAGAGATGGAAGAAGTGTTTGTGGGCTTAATTTTCAAAAATTAAAACCCAAATGTCAAATGGTTACCGAATGGCGCGTTAGTTTTCTTCAAAGCTTGTGACTTCTTATTGTTTGTACTAAATATACAAAATGGTGTAATCCAACTTCCAAAATAAATTCTTAATATATCATCATTTTGAGTATTATTTGGTTCTTTTCGAGTGGGGAGGAGGTGTAGCTCGGCCAGTCTGAATTGGCCATTGACTTCTATGGATGGGCTAATCAATAGTTTTTTTCGTCATAATTGGGAACTAGTCTCATGAGCTATTTAGAGAAGACTTTCCTTTTAAGACTTGGATTGGACATTTGATCATCGAAATAGATAGAAACATTAGTTTTTGCTCTTACTAGTTTCCCATCTATGGACCTTTTCTTTTGCTTCATATATTCAAAGATTTTATTGAATAGGAAATTTCTAAGTGGTTTGCTCTAATTATGTGTTTCCATGAAAGGAGGAACACTTTAGGTCAAATGTGAAATGGGAGAAAATTCCTTGGTTACTTTTATCCTTTCCCAAATGTTTATAAAGAACAAACATGTATGAAGCAATTGTCAACAAATTAAACCAAGGCCCTGTTTGAAAAAAAAAACGAAGTAGTTATCAAACGGGACCTAAATCCATGTTAGACAAGATTTGTTAAAATGATGAACTGTGTTGTATTCAAGATAAGTAGATGTACCACAAGTATTTGCGGGTGTGTTCTGATGTTGAATTCATGCTTAAAAATTATTTGCAACAGAATTTACGACCGGAAATCCCTAGATGCTGCCCAAGTTCGTTTGCAAATATCATGAAAAGATGTTGGGACGCAAATCCAGAAAAGCGACCGGACATGGATGAGGTCGTAAAATTGTTGGAAGCCATTGATACAAGTAAAGGGGGTGGCATGATTGCTGAAGATCAGATTAGTTGTTTCTGTTTCCGCCCAGCTCGCGGTCCATAAATTTCGACATCATTTGCTACACCATTTACTTGCAGATGAAGAGGGTTCAGAGAAGTCATTGGTAAGCCACATGATCCATCATAATATTCATTGGTTCACACAATACATTTCTCAAGGTCATGCCTTTGGGGTTTCATAGCATGAACTTTTGATCCCAAATAGAAATTTAGAATAATCATATGTCAACCATTTGTTGGTGTAATTATGTTTTATTGCATAGTTTTGCATTCTTATGAATGTTTAGTTACAAGGAACAGCTGATCGGACATATATATAATATATATCTATTTTTGGCTCCAAACTTGTTTGGGATTCTCATACTCATTCTCCTTTTCCTCCTTTATTAACTCTTTCTGTTGGATAGGTACATATTTGGACTGTTCAGTGCATATTTAGTTAGGTACAAGGAATAACAAATTAATGAAACCAACCTAGCCAGTGTTCTTTCATGTCTTTTGGTTTTAGACTCTGCAAAATCGACACGTCAGTCCATCGAAAAGAGTCCAAAAAGTACTTTCTCCAATCAATGAATCAACTTATGCAGAAGTTTTACCGATCTTCCTTTTAAACTGTGTTTGAAGTTCATTACTCTCTATTCAAACAAAGACTTACTCAGATTAATTTCTATGTTCAAATTAGACCTTCGGAAATATTTCTTATGGGAGTAGCTTTAGAACTCGAGAACATAGTTGTATAACCTATAAAACAGACCCTATTTAAGTACGATGTATGTCGTACTGTTTTTGTTTTTTTTTTTATCTTTTTTAAAAACAACTACATTCATTGAAAAAGAATATAAGTGCATTCAAAATTCCAAGCCAGTAAAATTCCCGCTTAGAAAATGGAAACTAGTTTTTTTTTTTAAAAAAATTTTGCTTCTACATTTCATAATTTGATGAAAATGTAGTAGGTGAGGAAGAATTAGTGGTGTTTGTGTGTTGCATTTTGATGCTAACTTCCAAGAGTTGTTTAAAGGATTTGACTTGGAAGAAATTATCCACCTTTAGGGCTAAGGTTGTCCATTTCATGCCTTAAATCAAACAATTTAGATTGCTCATCAATATTTTATACCAATCATAAAATTTAAAATTAAAATCCTTCCAACTTGCCATATCCAAATTGAAAACAACTACTTACTTTTTCTAAAATATTTCAATCTTAAAATTATTACATATTTGACATAGAAACGCTACTTTTTAAATATAGTAAAATAATCAAAATATTAAAATTTATCTACGATAGATTGTGATAGGCATCACATCAACTACTATGTGTCTATAGTAGCCTATCACATAAAATTGTGATACTTTGGAAATGTTTTAAAAATAATTTTTCAATTGTTCGATTTCTCTTTTTTTTTTTTTTTGGAAAGACTTTAAATTAAATTCATCTTTTATATATAAACCAACTCTTGAGTGTTTCTAAAAACTTTTTTAGATTAATCTAATTTGAACTATTTTTATTAATTATTTTAATCTTCTTTAAATTAATTTTTAGAGCTTTTGTTAAAAAATCAAATCTTGCCCTTACTATCTTAATTAAAATATCTTTTAATCCATTACTTTTATTTCATCTTATGAATAGCAAAATGAAGAATTTCAATTAAAATCATTCCTCATCCTTTTATCTTAACATCCAATCTTCGACGTTTAAGATAGAAATACATGTCAACTATCATTAAAATAATCATTCTCCACTTTTAACAGTCTTTTAGGGCCCGTGTGGTAACGTTCTTGTTTCCTGTTTCCTGTTTCTGTTTCTAATTTTTTAAGAAACAAATGTGTTTGATAACGTTCCCTGTTTCTTGTTCCCAAAATTTGAGAAACGTTTCTATAATTGTTAGGAATTTGTGGGAACGAAAAAAAAAAAGGTTTCTCCTGTTCCGTTTCTCTTTTTTTTCCTCTTCTTCCTCTTCTTCCTCTACAAATATCACTCAAAATATTTCTTCCTCTCCAAATCTTTCTTCCTCTTAACCTAGGATATACAAGTAACTTTTT
>JBBPDJ010000001.1:12754084-12770137 GCA_037974625.1 Cucumis cinereus | reverse complement strand
AGTTATCAAACATAGTCTCGTTTCTTGTTCTCAAAATGGAAGAAACAAGAAACAAGAAACAGGAAACGAGAAACAAAAAACAAGAAACGAGAACGTTATTCTTTCTCTTTTAATTATTGTGTTGAACGAACGTTCAATTCATATAATTCAGAAATAATTTTTATCACGAGAAAATTTTTAATACTAAAAGAATGAGAAATTGTCATGAATAACAAAAAATTGAAACTATTTTCACATATGACAAAAAAAAAAACTTAGATAAACTATAGAAAATTTTATAGATTTTACTATATTTTGTAAATATTTTCAATTTTTTTGCTATATTTAAAAATGCTCATAAAAGAAAAGAGGTCCACACATGTGAAACATATTTTTTAAATATCAAATTAAATATTTTAAACGAAAACTATCGTATATGACAAAACTACTGAAAATATTTACAAAATTTTACATTGATAAATGTCTATCAATGTCTAACGCTAATAATTGATAATATGAAATTTTGCTATATTTTGTAAATATTTTTGTTCATCATGCTATATTGAAAATGCCCCCATCTTTAAATGTTAATGAAAAGTTAAAAAGAGAAAATAATGTATATAGATGTTATTTAGTCATGTCTTTTATACATTTATACATTTATTTATTTTTTCTTTTATTTAAATTCAATCAACTAGTAATAAGATATTGGTTATTTATTAGGCTAAATTATATATTAAAAAAATGCTCTTCACCTTTGACTTTTGTGTTAACAATTACAAATGTCTAATTTTTCCATGAGATGGAGCTCTGCAGGGATCCACCCCAAACGAGACAGAGATTCTTCGATTAGGTGAGGAATGGGGAATGCATTCTCAATATTGGTATAGTTATGTAAGGTTATGTTATTATTATTATATAAATAATATATTTAAACTTCAAGTTTGATTGTTTATTGGTCTAGATAATGAATATGTTTAAATTCAATATCGAAACATAGATTATATATTTGAATAATTTGATTTAGGTTTATTTCTTTTTACTTAAAATTTGGTTGTTTTTTAAGCCAAAATTTGACTAGTTTATCTTTAAATTCAATTGTTATATAAAACTAACCCTAATAAACAATTTTGCGATAAATTTAATTAGAATTTTCTTACATTAATGATTCAAATTAATTGATTTTTTCCAAAAATAAAAAATAAAAATAACGGAGACAAATTCCCCGCGGGAACTAGATCTCTGCGAATTTCTCATGGGGAATCCCGCTTGGAGAATTTCACGAAGATGAAAAATGAAATGGAAAGTGGGGATGGGAACGGGAAATGACATTCTCGGCTCCGTCCTGCCCATCGACATCTCTCTTAAGAATACACTTGAACTTTTAAAAGTTATTAAAAAATGACTCTCATTGTTGATAAAAACAAATGGAAAGAGAATTGTAGTGTGAAAAAACCAAAATCATCCTAACTAACCTAGACGTGACTCATACATGACTTAAGATGTAGTTGATTTGGTTGGAGTTTTAATTTGTTTAATAAATAATACTCTTAACTAAAACTGTCGTGGAAAAACTATTGATGTCTATATGAGTCTATCATGATCTATCACACATATAGAAAGTAAAATTTTGCTATATTTTTAAATATTTTCAACAATTTTACTGATTTGAAAACATCCCTACAAATTTTAATCGTGACAAAGATAAAATTCTCTTTAAGTAGGTATAAGCTAATCCAAGTTTAATTATTCGCATTTTGAATGAGAATGGAAGAATTTAGTATAATTCAAAACCATGGTGGTATAGTGAAATAGAGTTGGGACAAATACGTAGGTGACTTAAAGTTGACTTTTGATAAAAATTACAATTAATTGTGGTCTTTGTTGGAATTGTTTGACTTGATTAAGTCCTTAAGCTATGGTGAATGAAAAAATTCGTGGTATGAAGGTGTTTGATGCCTCTTTGAGATATTAATTAAACCCAAATAATCAAAGCATTATATTAATGGGATTGGCTTCTTTACTTTGTATTAAATAGAAATGCATCTATAAATGTATAGACAGAACATGCAGTAAGTGAGGACCTGATGTTAATACAAGACCTATGCATAACGATGAAGTTAGGCTTGATCGAGTATTTGATGTAGTGTTGTGAATGATATTTATTTTTTGTAACAACGAAGATGACTTAAATGATGATCTGGAACATGTGGAAGAAAAACACGTAGAGTGGTCGTTGAAGAGGAAAATCTTCTTCGAATAGTAAGGAGGACCTAAATTAATGAAAACTTAGAACCTGTGAAAGGAAAAGAAAAATGAGTTGATGAGAGGAAATATGTGGGAAAAATAACAGATTGCGTTGTGGTGATCATGAAGTTGATATCGAAAAGACAACAAATGTAATTTCGAGGGTGACATTGTCAAGTTTCCATCATTTAAAATGTGATGGATTCTTCTAAAAATCGGTTTGAAGTTAACATGTTGTTTAGCTTCGTAGATGGATTTAAAAGAGTTGTGATTACATACGCAATCAATGGAGGATTGTTAGCTCGTTTTCCAATATCAGTGTACTCAACAATTCGATATTAATGCTAAAGATTGATAAAATGTTAAAAGATATTTGGAATTCATTCTCTTGAAAGAGGAAAATGCCACTCGAGATTATAGTACAAGAATATAAGTAAATTTAGTTTAAAAGAAAATTTAATTTTCATTTAGTTTTTTGTTCTTTTTTTTTTACTATATGTGAGGTGTAAAGTAGAACCTCAAACTTTAATTTTGATAGTACAAATTCATATCAATTTAGCTATACTTATGCTGACATACAAATTGTCTTATCTTTAATTCATCCATTACTATAAAATGATTTCTTACAATAGAACTCTTCTAGAGTTGGTAGGAAGGTGGAACAATGTTAACAATACAAATATAATACCGATAATATATAATTGATTTAAGTTATACATTTTGCCCGTAACTTTTAAGAGTTGTGTTTAACGTGCCTTCAAATTTTTGAAAAAAAAAAAATTCAAAGAACCTATGATTTTTTGAAATTTAGGAACGTAAAACATCCTTATAAAGATGTTCGACATTTACACCATCAAAGTTAAATGATGTTTTTGGTCAAATAAGTGTAGTTGTAAATACCCATATGTTCGACCTAAAATATCTCAGTTTTAAATCTCGCTCACATAACTCAAGAGTGTACCCTTTTATTGGTTACAAGTTAGAATTTTCTATACCACTTGTGAGAGAAAAAAATATAGATATTTCTATAAATTTAAAATATAAATATTTCTATAAATTTAATATCGACATGAGGGGTGAATCGATATTACCATCAACATTAACATGTTATCGGTATTTTCCTAAAATCAAGACTTTAATACTTTCTCCCATACTGATATTCAAATTAGACCATAAACTTTCTTCGTACAAATTGGAGGTGGAGGAATTTGAATCTAAAACTTAGGGTTTAGGGTTCTATCGGTGTCAATTGAGCTAAACTCATGTTAAATAAGTGTCTTCTACTATTTCCTAATTCACGCAATAATTTCAACTTTAAAAAAAATTCAAGAATTTGCTTAAACTCATTAATTTTAATGTAATAAAATGATTAAAAATTAATAAGTTTGACAATGCACAAATTAATCTTAAACATTTTCCTTAAAATTCATTAATAAAAATGATATTCCGAAAAATATATTTTGATAAAATTAAAAGCCATTTCTCTTGAGATGAGTTGGCACTCATCCTCCTTCTCGAATCTTGATTAGCCTAACGAAGATCTGACGGCTAACCAACAAATTCATACTCAAAATTTCCCATTCCATCGATCCTCGAATCTTTCCTCCCACTAATTCAATATCTGCAATGGCGGATACTACTTCCGATGCATTGACATCGGCGTTCATGACAGATTTTCTGAGAAAAGCCGGTGGAACCGCCATTGTTGATGGTGGTTTGGCCACCGAGCTCGAACGACACGGCGCCGACCTTAACGATCCTCTTTGGAGCGCTAAATGTCTCCTCACTTCTCCTCACCTTATTCACAGAGTATATCTTCAGTTTATGGTTTCTTAATTGCTTTTGTTATGGTGGTTTGGTGGAAGGAAAATGTTGATCTCAGTATAATCAGAATTTGTATGATTTCCTTCTCAATTTTTTAAATCTCTAATTCTTCTGATTATCTATGTTGTTTTGAAAAGCCAATTATAATATTAATAATTATAATGTTGGTTTGGCTTATCTGTTAACCGCACTTTAGGATTTCGCTTTTACTTAATTATATGATTGATCTTTAGTTTTGTAGGTGGATGGAGCTTTTTTCTGCTGCTATTTTACTCCTTTCATGCAAATACAAATAGCTTTAGTTTGTAACGAATTTAATTCTGTTTTCAGTTTTTTGTTTGTTGAATTTACAAATTTGTATTCACCCATTGGAATTAGCTCACTTTAGGTTTGTTTGAGAGTGCTAAAAAGTTCTTTTAGTTTTTGGTAAATCTCTTCGTTGTTTGGTTCTATTGCTCTTAAAAGCATTTCACGGTGATTTTTACTTTCTTGAAAAATATTTTTATGTTTCTCCCAAGTATGATGAATTTTAGTGGACAGAGTTGCGAAATGTCTTTTTAACATGGTGAAAAGCATTTTCAAACATTAGCTTTTACTGCCTTCATGGTTGTATTGGGGCAAAAGTTGGAACAAAGTAACAAGACAGAAAATATATGGTGTTTTTCTGCGTTTCTGCGTTTTCTTCATAAACATTCCCTCTTTATGGTGGTTTTTCTGCGTTTTCTTCATTTTTATACTTCATGAAAATATATTTAGCATTTTCTATGATCTCATTTGTCAATTAGAACCTTTTTCGTTTTGGGTTTTTTTTTTTTTTTTTGTCACTGTGCTTTCTTTTTAAAGTATGATCATTTTCTATGATGTTATTTATTTGTCAACAAGAACCTTTAGAAGTGGGATATAAAGCTCTTATGGACTGAGACTAAATATAAAGTATGAAATGATAAAAAACAATGCAGTCAAGTAAAATGGTGGTCATGGTCATAATGATGATCATAATAACAATAGCACGTATAAATTATAGTTTGAATTTTTAAGCGTCATTATCGCATTGATCTTTTTCAATTATTTCTTTGGTATTGTGTGGTACAGGTACACATGGATTACCTTGAAGCAGGGGCAGATATTATCATCACGGCATCTTATCAAGTAATTCTCCTGTCTGATTTTCTAATGATGTTTCTATCATACAGAAGTCAAACCAATTGTCATTTTATCTCTCCAGGCCACCATTCAGGGATTTGAGTCCAAAGGATTTTCAAGAGATGAAAGTGAATCCTTGTTAAGAAAGAGTGTGGAGATCGCCTGTTCAGCACGGGATAATTATTATGACAGGTGTAATACAAGTACTCCTGATGAGAGTTCAGATGGTAAAATTTTCAAAAAACGTCGGATACTTATAGCAGCTTCTGTGGGGAGCTATGGAGCATATTTGGCTGATGGGTCCGAGTACAGGTGAGTCGATTTATTATTATTATTATTAGTTTCATTTTATCTAAATACTTCTTCCAGAGGGATTTTACATCGTTATATGAAGTTTTATTTGGATGTTTCAACAGTAAATGCAACCTTCTATCGATCAATTTTTTATGCCAACTATAACCAATGCAAAAAATTCTGTCTAATTTCAACTCCGAAGTGATTGGATGTTCTTTTTGTTTCTGCCCTTTGTAGTGGTATTTATGGTGACAGTATAACACTTGAGGCTCTGAAAGAATTCCATAGGAAAAGAGTAAAAGTGCTTGCAGAGGCAGGGGCTGACCTGATTGCATTTGAAACCATTCCCAATAAACTTGAAGCTAAGGTATTTGATCCTAATGCATTGAAATTAACAACTATGTCATCTAAAATCTTTTAATGATGGTGCATCGTGAACTTTATATATTTTTCATATCTGGGACCATCTCCTTTCATTGAAATTTTTTACTTCAATGTGCAATTTCCGAATGATTGTTTTTATTTTTCTGGGCTCATGATCACTTTACTGGTATTTGTCGTTGCATGCCATGTAAATTGAGCATTGATTGATCGATTATGCATGCTATGTGTCAGGCATATGCAGAACTCTTGGAGGAAGAAAATATAAGCCTTCCTGCATGGTTTGCTTTCAACTCGAAGGATGGTATTCATGTGGTTAGTGGTGATTCTTATTCAGAATGTGTTTCGATTGCTGAATCATGCAGAAATACTGTTGCTGTTGGAATTAACTGTACACCGCCCAGGTTTATTCATGGTCTTATAACTTCCATAAAGAAGGTAAAATATCTCATTTTATTTTTTTAATTGAATAATTTCAATTAGACGATGCACTTCTGTCGAAGTACAGCATTTGAGTTTAATGTATTTCATTTGTCTCTCGCATTTGTTCCAGATAGTTGAATGTTAGAACCTTTTCAAGGTCTAATGCCAAGGGATATATGCAAACTTTTATTGGCTCATTAATTTCTGTATAAAATTAAAAAATGAAAGAAAAGAGAAAAATTTACCATTTTGTCCTGATTATTTGTTTGTTGCATTAATGTCCTTTCTTCTTCCTTTCTTGAGTTTCACTTGTTCTTCACTCGTGATAAATTATAGAAAAGTGGAAATGTGTTAATTTCTTCTTTTTCTTTTTCTTTTTATAATTATCCTGTATCTATCAATCGTATCATGTGAGTTATTTCTTATTTTTTTGAATGGATACATCCTTAATTCCTTACCTGGCAAGCAGCAGTGGAGAACTAATTTATTACCCTTTCAGGTCACTACAAAGCCTATAGTGATATATCCAAATAGCGGTGAAAGTTATGATGCTGATCTGAAGGAATGGGTGGTAAGTTCATTTCATAACTATCTTTATCTCTAGTCTTATCAGACATTTCTTTAGTTGAAATTAATTTATTTCTTCTATGTACTTTCCAAAACCTTTTTTGAAGAACAGATAAGAGATTGTATGATTTCATTATTTTTTGGCCTTTTACCATGCTGAGAGGCTAATTTGATTTACATTACGGAAAAATCTTCATGTAGTGAACTTGTTTCTATCTTTTATTAGCTTTGATAGACTTGGCGCATCGATTACGAAAACTACTTCTAACACTCCATCTAAATTTTTTTTAAAAAACTGACTGTTTGAAGAAGGTGAATCAGTGTTTGTAGTTACACATAACAAGCCTATTGGAAAATCTAAATTGAATTACATTTTATAAGAACACGGAGCCAGTCCAGATATGAAAAAGGAACAAGGCAAGGAGGAATTTTTGTGTCCCTATTCTCTTCGTTGAAGTTCAATTGTAATAGTATTTGGCGGTTTGAAGAGTTCTAACATACATTAGTAAGTTCCATGAATTCTTCTCTCATTAAAAATTGATCTTAATTTCATTTCTGAAGGGACAGGTTTGTTATCATTTCCGCAGTGATTCTGTACTAATTTTAAAGCTAAAAATAAGAGGAATGAACTGTTTAACCTATCTCTTAACTATGATATTTGAAGAATAGCCCTGAAATGTAACTTTTTCTACTACGTGCTGCAGCAAAATACTGGGGTTTCTGATGATGATTTTGTATCTTATGTAAACAAATGGTGTGAGATCGGGGCGTCGTTATTTGGAGGTTGCTGTCGAACCACTCCAAATACAATCAGAGGAATTTACAGGACCCTCTCAAAGAGATATGAAAACCATTCTCTAGCGTAACGACTTTGGTACATTTCACTAAGTAACATGTCAATTTTCAAGGTAAGTCTAATCTGAGGATGATGTCTCTTGGATTCATATGTGGTGACTTATCTTTCATCGAATTTGACGTCAAGACTTGGCTGATGTACGTAAGGATTGTATTTTCTGGACGTAGATCACTTATCCTCCCCCCCTCTTTTCTCTTAATTTATTGGGCGTGCATTCTTTTGTACGTATATCATTATTCGGCGTTGTACGGTGCCAAGGTTTTGGGCGATACGTTGCATGGATGCAGGGGTAAAAGGGAGTCATTTCAATGCAAGATGTGATATGTTACACATGTAGGTTCATTTGAATATCTTACCTGATGGATAGGTTTTCTTTGATTAGTAAGTTATAAAAGAACAATCTTTTTCTTAACACCTTCTATTGCCAAGGTGACTAGGTGATAAATCGTCTTTCAATAACACTATGAACCTTATCAAATCTTTGCAATTAAACTCTAATATGCACTTTAATTTACTTACCAAAAAGGTAACACAATATTTGACTAGCTATTTTAGTTTATTGCACGAGTTAAGTTCGAGTTGAAAATAGAGAAAAATAGTGTGTTTGAAACAGTCTAAATGTGATTTGTGATACTAAACCAAATTGCAAAAAAAGAAAAAGAAAATGTGGATTCAATTGATATGAAGCCCAATCATTGAATTTAAGCGATCACATTGTATCAATAAATGTGGAATTTTAGATTTTTAAGTTCATTTCTTAATCTACAAAATTTCAACATAATTCGACAATGTAGCTTGAAAGATATACGTATAACAACTAAAGACTAAAGACGTAGGATGCAGACCTCTAAAGACATTCGAGTCCATGCAAATTTGACAAATGATATATGTTATATTGTGTTACTACATGCTATTTTATTATACTATTAGACAATAAAATGTAATTTAAATCGTTTTTTAAAACTGCAAATTTTACCCTACTCCATATCATGCATAAAATTACAAATCATGACGGTCAACTAGAGGAAAGAGTTCCAAAAAAAAAAAAAAAAAAAAAAAAAACAACAACAACAACAACTAGGAAAGAGAAATTTAGAACATAAAATGAACTTTCTACTTCATCAAATTGCAAACTACATGAGTCTGTCTTACAATCTTGACCTTCTACTTAAAAAGTAAATTCATTTTAAACTTCAAATAAGTTATCACTCCAAAACATATTACAACATAAAAATCGACAGAACTCTAGAGAAAAACAGCCATAGATCTAACCATTTTCTTTCTTTCTTTTTTTTTTTCTTTTTTTTATTGAGATCATCAAACAATCATCTTCAACCATCAACTTTCTGAGTGTAGCTCCAAAAGAGTTTAAAACCCAAGTTGTTGGTGATAAACAGCTTCTTTCACCGTCATATACAACTGTTGGGTTACTGAAGCCTGATTTATCCATGATCATAAAAAACATCATTCTTGATACAATTGAACACCCAGTAAAAATGTTACAAAATCAGCTATACACAATTTTCATATGCACCTTAAATCCATGGAGATGATAGTTGCCTCTACATATGGGGACTGAACCCCCCAACGAATAACGTTTGTTGGCATTTTGCAGTGCATCGACTTCAGTTCCTCTCAGCTGCTTTTTTCTGGGTAAATAATAACAATTTAGTTGCAATGGATGGTCAAGTATCAAAGCCAGAGTAGATGCCGCTCTCCCTCAACATTCTCTTTTCTTCTTCAACATAGTTTTTCCCCCTGCTTGCTTGACCAAGCTCTCTTTTCCTCTTTTCCTTTTGGGAGAAGGAAACATTCTTCTTCTCCTTCTCCTTCTCCTTCTCCTTCTCCTTCCGAGTTTGAGCAGTTAGCAGCTGTTCTCCAGTTTCTAATGCAGCTCTTGTTTTCTGTCTCTCTTCATACGATTCTTCGGTTTCTCTGTTTTCCCGAGTTTCCCTGCCAGTAGACCATGACCAATCTTGCTTCTCATTCTCCTTTGGAGGTGGTACCTTCAAGACTGATGGACCGCCTCTGTAGCCGTGGCGTTTCAATGTATCGAAGTCCACAGCAACACTTTTCCGCTTTCCTCCAGATTTGACTGAAAACAAGTAGCAAGACATACACAACCATGAGAAACCTAATGGCTTTCTTTTATCGTATTTAGAATAGAGAGATGTAGCAGATATTACATAGCATATTTTCTCAGTTTGTTATATTCGAACTTACATATTCAATGAGTTGTGTCATTGCTCACATTCAAATCTTCTAGTTCTAGCCCCTTCGTGTTCTTTTCTTTTTTCTTTTTTGAGAAAAACCACTTCCATTGTGAAAAAAAAAATGATAGAATATACAGGGCATACAAAAAACCCAACCCACAAAAGGAGGAGTCTCCTCTATGAAAAGGGACTCCAACTATGCAAAGTAACACCTATAGAATAGTTACAATTACAAAAAGCCTAAAAGATCGAAGCCTACGGAAAAACATGATAACGAACAAAAGACCAAATTTCACTAGGATCCTCTCCACCGCTTCATGCCCATAGTACTTAGAGAAATTTATCAGCCTTAGTGCCTTACAGGAAAGTCAAAAGGTCCCAACTCTTCCTTATGAGTATTCACAAACCAAGATTATTCTATTTTTTAAAACGGAAACAAAAATTTCATTGACATAATGAAAAGAGACTACTGTTCCAAAATACAAGAAACATAATGAAAAGTGACTACTGCTCCAAAATACAAGAACTCCAAATATAAGACAAATATTGGAGACAAACACAAATAATGAAGAAAACAAACCAAAAAGAAGAAAACTATGAACTAAAAAGCACAAAAATCTTAGAGAGAGAGTCCCACAAGAAACTAAAGACAAACTGAACCAAAACGTACCAGGCCAAACAAAGAGAAATATTGAACCAAAAAACTGACAAACCAAGATTATCTTAATGAACCAAAATATATTATGCATTCACATCTTCGTTTAAGTGAGCCTGGTCCTATCAATTCAACTTGAACGAACTCAGGAAAACTTGAAATACTCATAACTGTAAGGCTCAAACTAATTACCTTTATCTCACACTTCAAACTATTTAACCCAACAATTGAATTATAGAAAGCAATATACCCGGAAGAAAAGCTACGGTTATGCACTTCAAACAAAATGTAGCATGTAGGGTAAAATAGCTAGCATTAGAGCTCCCCTGCATCAGTGTCTTACTTACTTTTTTCAATACTTCTGACACAATACGGAATACTTTATTTACAGAAAATGCAAACCAGAGAGACAAACAATGGAACGGATTCCATGAAGCTTTAGATTACAATTTCATATTCAAGAGCGAGTACTAAAAATATTCCCAAGTAAAGCAAATAATAACCTTCAGTGTCTTTTTCTTTAGAGGAACGGCCAGCTTTAACTCGAAAGCTTGCTTTTGTCTCGCCATTATCTTCATCACCGTCTGAATCCGACTGTGATAAAGATGAGGAATTGTCCTCTTCATCACTCCATGGCATTGCCCTTTTCATGGCAAAGCAAGTTGAATCTGAAGAAAATTATAGTTGATTCAAATCAATCAACCAGTATCCAAATAATGAAAAAGAAAAAACCCAGCCCCACAATCACAATAATCAATTGAAAAGACCCAGAATCAGGAAAAGAATTGAATTGAAGTCAACTGCAGTACACATAAGAGAATGAGTTGCTTAATGAAACAATGTCAAAACTTAGCAAAATAGAGTTCATTTGTAAAGCTGAAAAGCATAAACAGGGAAAGGGCAAAGGGTTGGTGCAATTCGAAATTGGTATAAATTACAAGAATTATGGAGAAAGATAGAAGGAAGAGAGTAATACCAAGTGGAAACTGGAAGGGCGAAGGTGGCGAGTGAAGTTTGATTGAAAATTAAGGGATTGTGAGAATTTGGGAAAGGAAAGTGAAGCCCTTTTCCAGATGAGTTCATGGGGCTTACGGTTCTTTTTTAAAAAAGAAAAAAGAAAAATTTTAAAAAAATGACGCTAAACTTAAAAATAAATAAATAAATAAATAATAACCTTATGTTTTGTTTTCGATTCAACTATTAAAATTTTTTATAAATACCCTTAAATTAAAAATATATATATTATTCTTGATCCGAAATTTACACCAATTTTCTAGTCAACTAAAATAATTACCAAAATTTTACGTTAAAACATAAAATCCCACGGAATTTCATAAATTTTTTTTTAAAAAAAAATCTCCTTATTGAAATATGGTGTTAATAGTCAATTTTTTTTTATTTGACTAATTATTGTTTTAGTATGTTTTAATGATAAATTTTTATTTTGAAATTTTGTGAGATTTTGTGGAATTTTATGTTTTGACCTAAAATTTTGGTTTTTATTTTGGGTGATGAGAAATTTGGTTTAAAAATTGAACTATTTTTTAACTTTTTTAAAAGTTTAAGAGTAATTATTAAACTTTTTAATAGTTCATGGGTATTTTTTAGACAAAAATTTAACAATTTTCAGATAAGGATATTTTTTATTTATTTTTAAAAGTTTAAGGGTATTTTCCAAACTTTTAAAAGTACAAGGGTAAACTTTTTTACACAATGTTCACAAACTACAAATTTAGGGAGATTTTCCTACAATTTAGCCTATTAATTATCAAGTTTGGAAATGCTTAGATTTCAGTTTTACAAAAATGTAGATGAAATATCTCTAACATGTCCATGTATATTTCTGGAAAAAAATTATAAGAATAAAATTTTATTTAATAAATAAATATTTTGTGCTTTTTAAACTATGTTCACACGAGATTTCGACAAATGAAATTTAATTCGTGGAATTTGAATTTTGTATTTGATTTCAATATAGTTAGTACAATCTCTAATATTTTCTCCTTTGATACTTTCTCTCAAATATAAACTTTAGATTTCTATGCTAATTGATTCCCGATTGATCGGCCTTTTGGCTAGTTGATCTTCTTGGATGATCGATCTTTGGACTTGTTGATCTTCTTGGATAATCGGCCGGCCTTTGGACTTGTTGATCTTCTTGGATGATCCGCATTTTGGTTTGTTGATCTTCTTGGATGGTCGACTTTTTGGGTTGTTGACCTTCTTAGATGATCGACCTTTTGGCTTGTTGATCTTTTTGGATGATCAGCCTTTGGGCTTGATCTTTCTAGTTGATCATCTTTCTAGTTGATCGACCTTTTGGCTTGTTGATCTTCTTGGATGATCGGCCTTTGCACTTATTGATTTTCTTGGATGATCGACTTTGGACTTGTTGATCTTCTTGGATGATCGACTTTGGACTTGTTGATCTTCTTGGATGATCGACCTTTGGACTTGTTAATCTTCTTGAATGATCGGTCTTTAACTTGTTAATCTTCTTGGCCTTTTGACTTGTTCTTGAAATTGGAGTCTTGAAAGAAAGCTTGTATCCTCCAAGAAACTTCGTATGGATATAAATCAATTCGAGCTTCAATCTTCTGGAATTCAAGGAAGGCTTAATCTTCCAAGTCTTCAATTTTCATAAGGTGGTAATCCCGAGGTTGATAAGAACTTTTGCGTCTAGAGAGCTCAACTTTTGCGTCTAGAGAGCTCAACTTTTGCGTCTAGAGAGCTTCAGAGGTTGAGTCTTCAATTATTCATAGCTTCAGCACTTTGTTCTTCTCTAAAAAATTCTTTCAAATGAATGAGAATGTCTATATTTATAAAGAATTTTCATCTGCTTTATGTGGTATTGGGTTCATTTGTCTGTTGGACTTGGGCTTGGGCCCATCTTGCTTATGGGCTTGGATTTGAGTTTAAATCTATTTTGTTTATTTGGCTTGGACTTGGACTTAATCCTATTTTTTTTATTGGACTTAAGTCTGTAGACTTGGGCTTGGGCCCATCTTGCTTATAGAGCTTGGACTTAGACTTAAGTCTATTTTATTTATTGGGTTTGAGCCTATTTTGTTTATTGGGCCCAAACTAGATTCATTATCTTTTTTACTCAAGTTTCTATCATGGGCTTGAATCGAATTGGGTAAAAATTTTAATTACCCAAACCAATTCAAATTATAACTCTGACATGACATCATTTAATTGGCCGAAATTTCTCATTCAACAATAGTGTTTATCGTTTATCATTTATTTATCTTAGTGACATTCTGTTGCTTAAGATGAAATGAGCTTTTTTATGTTATATAATAAAACTAGTGATCTATCCTTAGTAATATTGAACTTATAAAATTGTATAAATATTGAAATGTTAAGGTATAGACAAAATTTTACTCAAATAAAACTTATGAAAATGTTGAAATGTTGGACGTATTGATAAAAACTAAAATTTTGCTATATTTTGTAAATATTTTTAACAATTTTGTCGTTAAGAATTTTTAATCTTCACCTAGTTCATTTCCATACATATTGAACTAATAATTTATTATTATTATTATTATTATCATTAACATTTAACGAGGTGAAAGTTTGAAAGTGAACATATCCAAAAGAAATTAATGCTTAATTATGAAAAGTAATATACTTCTTTTTTAATACAACAACGACAACATCAGTAGAGATGTTGAATCAAACCTTCAACTTCTAAAGAAGCTCGTCGGGTTGAAAAACAAAATTACTCTACTAAACTTTTTCAGACAAATAAATATCAATTAAAATATTTGGAGTTATAAATTTTCAGAGTAAGCATAGAATGTGAAATGATTTTGCTACTTTTGATATTGGCCTGTGCCAACTGGGCTTTAATATAGCCCATTTGGCCCATAACAAATTTAGCTTTTCCATTTCCCGATTGATCACACAAATCCTGATAATTAATGTGACAAAGATGGGATTTTTTTTATTTTTCCTTTTGAAATGGACAAGTATTGATTCCAAGAATGATGTAACACACTTAAATAAATATCTAATTATAAGATAAGGTTTGATTTCTTTCCTAAATTAAGATGTTAATTTCTCAATCGAGTTCTATTAGTTTTACGTTTTACCAATGTAAAATCTACACTAAATGTTCGTCTAGTAGCGTCTTTATTTCTAATATTTCGTGTATGAGTTTTATATTTATTTTTTTAATTAAAAAATAAATTTGTGTTTTGATAGCTATCTATTGTTTTTATTTTGTTTTTTTAGTGAAAATAGAGAGATAAGATTGCTTTTTTCTCTAGATTTTAAATTAAAAATATGATTTTTATAACATTCTATTTTCAAATTTAATGTTTTTTAAATTTGTTTTCAAGATATGTATTGTGCATTCTTTTTTTTTTTTTTTTTTTAAAAAAAATAATAATAATAAGAGAGAGAGAGAGATTGTATCCCAAATGGCAATCAATTAGGTTTGAAATTGTGGATTTGTTATAAGATATTAAAGGCACATGAAATTTGGCTTATATGTGTGAAAGTGATTGAAAATTTGAGAGTGACAAAGTTGCATGTAACAATCAAACCTTGTAATTATCTACATTTACAAAATCATTAGGCCAAATCATTAGGTTCTAAATAAAGACAAACTAAATTAAATATGCAACTTCATTTTTATTTCAAAATTTATATACACTTCAATTATTATTAATTGATTTAACCAAATTTAGTTGGGTCCAAAATTTAAATAGATATAAATACAACAAAATTTAAATAGATATTTCTTAACCTTTCCAAAATTTAAATAGATATACACTTCTTTTTATATATATATATATATATATATAGATTTTCTCAAATAGATATTTGATTTAATTCAACAAAATCAAACACAAACACACACACACATATATATAATACCCCTAATAGGAATACCTAAATCTTTGTCCTTTCTTCTTTTGTCCACCATCCAATTTTGTGTCTCCCATCTATACTAACTTGCCCCAAATAAAATACTCATACTTTTATAGAAACACATATAAGTTAAAGTTTAGATGAATTTAAATATTCGGATACAGTTTCAACCATTGATTTTTGTACATTCCAAGAATATTATCTAGCACGTTAACAAGATAAATAAACAGTTTTGAATGGTTTAATTTTAAAAAATAGTGTTAACAAGAGTTTAGCTCAACTCACGTCAACTTAGAATCGAAACTAAGAGATTCGTAGTTGAAATTTTTACGTAGGAATATTAAAAAAAAAAAAAAAAAAAAAAAAGTAAGAATATATTTTGAGGGTATTAAAAGAAAGATGATGGAGAATACCTGTTATGATTTGATAGGGGACATGGGTGGTGATGCAGGTTTTATGACATTGAATTGGTATGAAGATATGGACACAATTTTTGCTATCCTCAGTGGACTTTCCCTCTATATATCATTTCTATTTCTTTTTTTTTTTTTTTTATTTAAATATTTCTATCCAAACTTCTATATATA
>JBBPDJ010000001.1:12731294-12753984 GCA_037974625.1 Cucumis cinereus | reverse complement strand
TATATATATCATTTTTCTCTCCTTTGTGAAACCCCTCACATCAATACCATCAAAACAAATTCATTTTTCTTTTTCTCAAAATAATTATTATAATATTCTTTTTCCCTTTTCCATTCTAATCCTCTTTTTCTATCCCATCTTTTTCACTATCTATTTTACAAAAAAAAAAAATTATTTAAAATTATAAAATTGTTAAAAATATTTACAATTTATTACTAACTTGAAAACAATAAACTATTTTTTTAATCTTCTTTTATTATTGTTACTCTCGTATCAACTCTCCTTCTAAATGAAAATATTTTGAAATCGATGTATTTAAAATTTTATATTTATATGGTAATCGTAAAAAATGGTTACAAAAAATTTAGAAGTAGAAAATTTTATATACGATTTGTTAATTGAAAATTAAAATATGTTATATCGGAGTAATATACCTTTAGTTCCTACAAAATTCAATTATTTTAACGAAACTTTTTTTAATGTTATAAATTGTTTTACTTTAGTTCTTTAAGTTTGGCATGTAAAACTAGTTTAATTCTTAATTGTTCAGTACTACATAATAGAAATTCAATTTAGTTTGGTGATTTGTAAATAACCAACAACTACTCATAAATGTTTTATTTTATTTCAAATGTATAATAATTTACGAGAAAGGTTAATGTGGACCATAGCTAAAAAAAATATCAATAACGTATCAACAAATTTGTCAACAAAAAGAGTTTTGTTGACGACTACAAAACACTAACTAAAACAATTTGCAGACATTTTGTTGTCAATAAAAACCAGTTGACGTTTGGTAGTCATTAATTATTAACAAACATTCTCAACTAAAGCTTATTTATCCATACTTTTCAAACGACGTAATGTAAGGATTGACAATTTTTTACTGTCGATTGTTCTAAAAGTACGTTAACTTTATTCTTTTTGTTGACATGTTATGACCATCGTAAAGGTTAATATTGGCGTTTTTGAATTGACAAGTATTTTTGAGAAACATTAAATCCAATTTAATATCCAAACTTCAAATAACTAACTTTAAAAACAAATTGACAAGAGTTCTTTGGAATTGTGTCTTAAGAGAAATTTTAATTAACATGTAGATGAGTAGTGTGTAAAAATGTATATTACTTGACAAAGTAATATATATATATATATATATATATATATATATATATATATAAAGGCTTATTTTTTAAAATTTAGAAACCAAAATATTTATTTTATCTATACTATAAAAGAAATGTTTTTAAAATTTTTGACTAGCACAACTTAAAACGATGTTTAATTAAAATCCAATTAGAATTTGTAATAGGAATAATATTATCAAGAAATTAGAAAATATAGAGCATGTTATACCGAATATAATTTGAGCTCAACGAATTCACGTTGTCTTCTTTAGACAATTTTACTCACTCTAGTGCCTAAGTTCCATGAGTAATTGTCTCTTACGATATAACAAATTAACTATCTCATGAAAGCAACACCCCATCTACAAAATCCAAGAAACTATACTTTGTAGAAATAAACTGAAACTGTTTGAAAAAGAGACGTATCTCTTATTCAAATTAGTTATTTTCAAAAATAGATATTCATTCATGAAACAATGTAATTTTATATGAATTGCCACATACCATTTATTTCAACAAAATTCATTAAAAAATTTCAACCTAATACACCTATAAAAAATTGTTAAAACTAGTTAAACAAATTGTTTTATTAACATATTTTGACTTGAGATATGTCGCCTCCGAACACTACTCAACACATAAAGTTGTAACTTACCTATCAACAACAAAGTAAGATTAATATATTATGTGTTTTATTTACTTTCCCATAATATTTTCATGTATACATCATTTTAAATTTAAACAAAACTTAGTGAATAAAATATAAAATATCATTCCAAGGTCAACATGGTTTCAATTTGATCTTCATATTAATAATTATAGTCAACATTATTTCAAAACCCTACAATATTTATTATTTTACATGCATCATTTATTACTTTCGGTAAAACGTTTACTATTTTTTTTCTTAAATTAAAATAATTTATATTCCAAACATAAACTGTGATAACCTAAACTAAAACAATATTCTATCCAAAATACTGACTATCATAATCTAAATATAATAATCTCGAACTATAATAACTAATCTTTTATCCGCTATATGTCTTACTTGATTTGTATCGAGCGAATTGATATATTTAGTGTAAAATTTAGGGGGAAAAAATTGATTATTTTCTTTAAAAAAAAGAAAAGAAAAGAAAAGGTTTACGTCACCTCAGGGGTAAATACGTCCATTGATGCATTTATGGTCGAGAAATAGAAGAAGCACGTAAAGGGTTACGGGAACTGTACGGTCCATTGGGCCGGATATGATATCAGGTCCAATAATTGACAATATAATAATAATAATAATAATAATAATTATTATTATTATTATTATTGGAATTTGAAATTTTCTATAAAATCTGACGTGGTGATTTGTTTTGAAAATACCATTTCATGGACCATAAGATCCAATTCCACAAACTTTTGCAGACTTTTATTTATAATAATAATAATAAATAAAGAAATTTATATTTTAAGGAAATAGAATTTATTATTTCAAATGATTTAATTTATAGCAATAAAGCAAAAATAGAAAGAAAAAAAAATCTATAAGCATAATCCATTATAATTGGTCAAAAAATCCCATCTCAAAAGGGGAAAAATTCACAAATTAACTAAAAAAGATAACAATAGAAAAAATATTTTATTTATTTACATCACAAATGTTGAGGTTATTTTTTTAAAACACGGTCTATTTTTTTTTTTGTTATAATTTTAGAAGTTTTAATTTTATATATAACAGTAGAATTTTCTAAAATGTCTCGTAACGTTGTGTTGATACACATTTCTTTAAACATAATATAAGGATAAAAATGCATTAAGTGGGATGAATGAGATAAATGATGAATTGAAATCCAACGCCCATTCAAAATAATATTGTATATATCAACTAAAAAAGTAATTAAAACTCTAATATTAAATTAAATAATTAGTTTAAATTCTTAAAACCCTAAAAAAAAAAAAAAAAATAGATGGAGTGTCAATCATGAAACCATAATCTTCAGTTAACCCTAAATGGAAAGTGTATTTATTTGGTGATGAGAAAAAAACATGAGTATTATTATTAATAAAAATAATAATAATAAAATTGAAAGAGGAATGTGATAAAAAGAGGTGGTAGACGAAGGTCTCCATCAAAAGCAACATCAACCAAAACCAAAGGGAGTGCTTTGGAAATACCCTAAAAACTATATCCTTATTCTAAATATAATGGTGATGAAAGGGACTTGAGCATAAACCCCATTCACAAACATCAATAATAATAATAATAAATAATAATAATAATAATAATAATAATAATAATAGTAATTAATATATATATATATATATAATTTCTTTTTTAAAAAAAAAATTAAAAAATGCTCCAATTAATTTGATAATTTCTATGTGTTAAAAGCTGATCAAAAAGCAAAAGGGAACAGAAAGAATACAAAATTCAAACTCCCAAAAGAATAGGAATTAGGAGAGAAGATAATGAAGAAGAAGATATATATATATATATATACACACTTTGTTTGTTACAAAGTATCAATCAAACCATCATATTTTTCATTCCTTTAAATTGGTAATTCTAAAATTACCCCTTTGTGTTTTTTTATTTCTTTTTTTTTTTTAATAAGATAAAAAGATCGTGACTAATTTGAGTATATTCCATTCGTGGATTGGACACTAGTTATTGTTCGATATTTAATAAATATTATTTTTTATAGTTTATAATATACTTTGAAATTAAACTATATACTATGTCGTTATGTTTACAAATATTTGTTTAAATTTTTTCATCAAAGTAAACTAGCTCAATAGTAATTGACATAAGTTTTCCTTCTAGAGGTCAAAGTTTCAATATTTCGTCCACGTAATTGTAACACTAATAATAAAATGTTTCGATACTTTCAATAAAGTTTTATCAAGAGTACTCGATGTCATTATTTGATTTTAAAAGAACAATATCGAATATTAATATTGACAATAATGAGTTTCATTAGATAAGTTCCACTACAAACATTCTACCGGTGATCATATATATGTATGTATGTATGTATGTATGTATGTATGTATGTATATATGTATATATGTATGTATGTATTATGGTTTTTCTTCTAATAATATCTATCTTTTTTTAGTTATATTTTACCAATAAAAATGCTAGTTTGACTTGATATCAAACATCAAATGGAACATTTATAGAATGAAATTTGTAAGTGATTCTAGATTCTGTTTCAAGTTGGGCCAAAATATTAGAAATTGAAAGAGATTGTGAAACAAAGTTAGGAAATGATGTGAAAAGATGGGAAGTTGGATTTTGATTAAAAGAAATAGAAATTTGGTAAGTCAAATAATGAATGGTTGTTTGGTTGATTATAAAAATGGTGAATAAAAGACTATCAATATTCACTTCTAACGAAGAGATTATTATTTCACATATTTAAATAAAAGATTACCTTTTCGTTGACATTTTATATCATAATGGGGAGAGACGGAATAGTTAAAATACATAGAAGAGATATAATTTTTTCTTTTCTTTTCTCGACTAGCTCTTTCATTAATGGCAGCTAGATATAGATCTGGAGAAGGGGAAGGAAAACAAGTAAACAAAAAAAAAGTTAAAAAATTAGGTCATGGAAGAGAAATCACGTTTTTCTCTCTCTCGATCAAACTTTTTCTTTTAAATCTTTTCACAAACGAAAATGAGAGCGAGATAGACTTATAGAGAAGAGAATTAAATAACGGAAGAGTGATTCGGACAAAGATAGACAAAAAGAGAAGAGAGAACTTAGAAAGAAAGAAAGGATGGAAAAGAAATTAATGAGGGAATGATATATAATGGAATAAAAAGGGTATGGTTGAAACTTTGGGAGATCATATTTTAATGCAAAATGATGAATCATAAAAACCTCTCATCACAAGAAAATGAAAGATTCATATTACTTTGTGTGTTAGTGTGTACTTTTATATATATATATATATATATATATATGCCTTTTTGTACAGTATAATATATATATATATATATATATATATATATATATATATATATATGTATCAAAAAGAGGTACTCTGTGAATATTGCGTAAGGCATATGATATATTGATTTGGACATTTGGCTTATAAAATGGGTCCTTCCCAATTCACCCATTTGTGTTTGTGTTTTTGTTGTGATGAAAAAGAGAGAGAAATGGACAACTCAACTATCAACCAAGACACTATAAATTCATGAAAATGACTATATTATATATTTAACATATACCATATAAGATTATGTCAAATATATATATATATCACTAATTTGATGGTATTTGGTGAGAAAAACCTAAACTAATTCCTAAAAATTACTTGATATGTATAAATGCATTTTGCGACGTTGAATTGGATATCATAACTAGTATTTTATTATAGTCATTGGATGCCAAATCTCATTATCTACAAATCTAGTATACTACATAAACATTTTATTAGGAGTGAGCATGATAGACCGAAAAATCGAGACAATTGACCAACCAACTAAACTGAAGTTGGTTGGTTGGAGATAAGGATGAATTTGGTCGGTGTTGGTTTGGAAAAAATACAAATCGACAACATTTTAAAAAAGTTTCAAAGGCTTAAATCGACCCAAACTGATAGATTGATCGACCAACGTTCGATTTATACTTCTCCATGGTTAGGGTCGGTTTGAACATTTACTAAACCAATCATAGTCGGTTTTGTGGCGGTTTGTTGAAAATCTGACTCCGACCGTTAGATGTTCACCCCTACATTTTGAGACTAAACTATAGTCAAAATGAGTTTAGCTCAATGATGATTGACATGCCCTTGTTTTATAGAAGTTGAATGTTTGATTTTCTATCTCTGCAGTTGTGTTATACTAAAACAAAAGAAATACATACATACAAGAAGAGAATTTGTACATATATTTGATGTTCTTTCTCCTTGAAATCAAATATAACACGTAAATCAGTCGAGACATTCATTTCAAAAGTTATCATATCCCTAACAAAATTGTTTTGGGTGTCACAAGGAGAGAAAAAAAAAAATCTCATAGTGAATAATTTTATGTTCATTTGAATAAATGGTGGGTGGAATTACTCAATATGTATATTAAGTTTGTTAAGTATATCAAGATATTTAAAACATTATCTTTTAGTGTGGAGCAGTTGTTGGGTATTAAACTTTAATTAATATAACAAATATGTTTTTGTAAATCCAAACATGGATCATGGGTGTGAGAAACAATTCTAACAAATCAATTAATTAACAATCTATTTAATTAATTAACCTTAAATTATCCAATCTCATTTTGATTCGAAACGACTAATGGGCTTAGGTCCATAACAAATGTTAAGGAAATGGGAGAATCTTTACAATATCTAGAGGGTATAAATATCAAGACATGCTAATTGTGAGACAAAAGTGTGTTGATGGTGATAGTATAACCCTGTCACTATACTCGCACCGTCGTCGTTGTCTGTTTGATCGAACAGACAGATGACAAGTATGAGTAATCGTGCTTGCGTGAAAAAGAATAAACTTTTATTACTTACTCGTTTAAATCTTTGTAACTTTATATTTAAATTAAACGTTTTGATATTAATTATTGAAATTATTTTTTCTTTTTTTTATCTGTTGTAACCCTAGTCGTTTGAGCTTTATCATCTTCAAAATTACAGATATGAGCTTTTTGCTATCTTCTTTGTGTTCTTTCTTCTCTACTGTTCTGAGCACTTCTCTTGATTCTAGTTAATATTTCGGTGAGTGCATGTCTGAACTGAAGGTGAAGACTATGTTAATCTGGGAGAGCAACTGACATAGCGATTAGCACCATGGTCGACCATAATTGCTTTCAAGGTAGTAGTTTGTCCACAACGCAACAATTTTTTTCGATACCCATTCTTACCATTTCTCCATATCAAAATCAAGACAACTTTGTAGGATGCAATACTTTTTCTAAAAAATGAAATATAAATGGATTAAATGTTTAAGATAATTAGGCCCACTTCAATCCTATAAAATGGTTTAATTAGTTAAACTACTTAATTAGCCAAAATCAAACAAAATAAAAAGATAAAGTGAGCATATTATTATCTTATATATATATCTCTCAATGTAATTGGGTGCCACCTAAGTCCTTAACAACCTATACTTTAGGAGATTTTGCTATAAAATTATAGTGGAACCTTCATTAAACTGTGTTTTTATATATAAAAATTAGTTTTTTGTTGGCTGATTCTCCCACTTAGAGGATAACAAAATTAATTTATTAGGGTTTTTATTTTTGAAGAGCCAATTTAATATCTTGCTGTCAACCCCAAATTTGTTTTTGTTTTTGTTTTTTTGTTTTTTTTTAATATTTTCAAGAAGAGGAAGAAGAAAAAATAACCCATTTGATTAATATTAATTCTACAAAAAAAAAAAAAAAAACTAGAAATAATTAAGCATGCTAATTGATTGATTACGGAAGAGCCTTGAAATTATGAAAGTCTAAGATTGAGTTTAGGGACCAAGACACAGTCTCCCACATGTAGCATGTGTATTTTTGGAATAGTCAATTAAGATGAAGCCTTTTAATTAAAGGACCTTATTATATATAAATAAATGGTTAAGTTTTGTTATAGGGCCACTTGAATAGTTGAAACTATATTTTAATAATAAAAATCCCTAGAAGCAAGCATTTGTGGGGGAGAGTGAAAAGGATGGTGATGAGATTAAGGTAGGGAACCCTAATTAGTGCCCTAAACAAGATCCTACATCTATGTTAACATTTTAATTTAAATAAACAACAAAGTTCACTTTTACCCATATGGGGGTGTGTTTTTTTTTTTTTTTTTTTTTTTTTTAAATATATTGTTTTATAGAGAGAAACAGTGATCCTTGAATTAGGACTCATTGCAATGGTCCAATTGGACATAAGTCATAGATTTGAGTCAAAATGCTCCAAAGTTAATTGCATGTTACAAGACATATAGTATTATGTTTCATTCAAAAAGTAGAACAAACACAATGTTTTTATTTTAACCAACTATGTATCTTTTATGTTTTTTTTTCTTTCTTCTAAACCCACTTCCCCCAATGAAAAAAAAAAAATCACTCACAAAAATCCAAAAATATTTATTATTTATTGTTACAAAAAACAATAATAATAAAAAAAAAAAAACATTCTTGATTTGAAGCTTAAAATGTATAAGAAAGCAAAGGTAAATTCATCCATTTTTTAGAAGAAATGGTAAAAGAATTGTAAATTGAATTTCAACCTACAAGGAAAAAAACCATGAGGGAATAATTTGCAATTTTTTTTTAAAAAAATAATCTTATTTTGTCGAAAGTAATGATATTTAAACGTTCTTAAAATATCTTTGGAGTATGAATTATTTAAAATTTTAGATGAAAATTTAGATTCAAAATAGTTTGGAAGTGACCTACAAAGAAATTTTAATCACCATAACATTTTAGGTCATGTCACGCAATTCTAAGCCTTGATTTACATTTAGAATTTGAATTTTTGTTTTATCGATAGATCTTGGTTTTTTTTTTTAATTTTTTTTAATTTTTTATGAAAGCTCAAGGATGATGTTGCAACCTTTAAAAGTAAAAAATATATATATTTTTTAAATAAATACTAAAGTTCAATTGTATTTGTATTAATTTAGCCAAGATTTTAGACATGATAAGTGAATCCAAGCATAACTCATTACATAATATACCATTTTTCTAAAGGTCTAAAGTTGGATCTCCTATCGAATGTACTGCTGGCCATCGAGAGATAGTTTACTATGATTGAGTTTGTTGATGCTATTGTCATGTTTGAAGGTCTCTTTAGAGTTCTTGAAACTGACAGAAATTGATTCACAAATCGTTTGGTTGAAAAATGTAGATACGAGAATTAAGTTCGTGTGCACTCTTGGACTCTGTGATTAATTGTAAGAATAATTTTGTTGTCCATGACTAAGCTATCCATGCTCGAAGATGTTTTTCAACAATATAGTTTGACGACAAAAAAAAAAAAAAGAAAAATAAAATAAGTTGGATCCCTGATCCCTCGTCTTGAAATTTGAATAGTAAAAGGAAAAAAATGTAGGAATTTTTGCAGTTATTTATGATGTAATATTCATTTAGAAAGATTGAAGGTTTAGGAAATAAGAATGAGTTTATACAAAAAATTTAATAAAAGGAAACAAAACAAATTCACAAAACGGAGCAAATGTGTTTTTCCATAACTCCGTTGGTATTGAGGAATGGTGGAATTACAAAATACTCTGTTTTTTTTTTTGTTTGGGGCAGAGAATGAGCATGTTTCTACACTAACCCCAGATACTGACCGCGGGCAGCTTTTCAGGGAGAGAGAAGAGCAAAAAATGGCTTCATGAGACAAGCCGTCAGATGGGTTCGGGCAATGCTGCCTCCACCGGGTACCCTATAGATCCACACACCACTTCCCCAAGTCCCCAAATTGAGTCTCCCTTGAATTTTGAGCACCAAAACCAAAAACTCTTCCCTTCACTTCTCCCCTTTATTTTGCCTTCAAATTCCTCATTTTTACTCTCTACCCACAATGGGATTTTGTTAGATACATACTTCATCTTCTTCATTTCTACTCTTTTTATTTACATTGCTCCTTTTTGCTTCACTTTCAATCTCATTCTACCCTTTCACCCTTCCCCCATTTGCATTTTCGCTTTCTATTTTCTTATCTCCTTTCTTTTTTACTCTGTTTTCCCCTTATTACTTGTCGGAGTATTCCCAAATTTTGAACCCCCATTTGGTTGATTCCCCCTTTGTGGGTGCTTTTGGGTTATGACTTCCTGTTTGGGAGGTGGGAAAATCAGAATGCCAAGAAACAGAGATTTTCCTTGTTCACCCCTTTTTTTCTCTCTCTCTTGCTCCCTTGATAGAACAGAGGATTGCCCATTTGATTATATGTTTTCATTTCTTTGGACTTGATTCTTGTACACCAAGGGGTTTGTGTTTTTTTTCCCCTTCTGAAATCTGTTTGAGCATTATTGAATAGGGGAACTTCTTCACCTCCAGCATTTTGTTTTTTTTTTATTCTTCCCTTGGATTTGGAAATAGAGATTAGTACGTCTTTTTTCCTCATTGAGATTCTTCATTCTCTTCCACTTTGGATAGGAGAAATTGAGAGGCTGATATTTTGAAAGCAATTGGTAATTTTCTAGTTGTTGCTGTGAATCTGGGGTCTATATGAATTTTTTGGAACGATGAGAGATGAGAATTCAAAGAAAAGCAAGGTTAGAGAAATGCTTTGTTGTTTCCCTGTTGTGTGTTCTTTTTTGTGTAATGTGCATTCTATTGTTGGTCTGAAATTTTCTTATATGCTCTCCTCTTCTTACTAAAGCTCTCATGGCCTAAAACACTGGTTAAGAAGTGGTTCAACTTGAAGAACAAGGCCGAGGATTTCGTATCGGATGATATTGCTTATAGAGGTGATTGTTTCTTGTGTTTTGTTCAAATTTCTTAATGATTTGGATACGTCAATTGGTTTTCTGGGATTTTCTCATTTCCTGTAGCTTGTTCTAAACCTGAATTAGATTCTTCTTCTAAAGCCTGAATGATAAACTTGGATTAGTGTCTGCTTCTCGTTTCTGTTTTGTCTTGTATACAACTTCTTTTTGGTCATTAATGGAGTGTTCTATTTAGGTGTAGCCCAACAAGAGATTTATAATTTGTTTTCTTCCTCTTGCTGTTTGTTTTTTCCTTTTGGACAGAGAAAAACAAAAAGACTAAAAATTGGGATATATATTTTTTTCGTTATGGATGGATTTGGATGCGTGCGTTTGATGATGATGATTAACTAGGAAGTAAAAGCTTAGCTTTAACATTCTTTTGTTGTTGGCGTTTCTTTTTCAGGTGGTGGTGATGAAGAATGGAGGAACAACTGTTCAAAGAGGGAGACGTGCACTGTCAAGAAAAGCAAAACAGGTTGGTTCAGTTTCAGACATCTCTCCATTGCTCTCTTTTGGACCACAGCAGCCTTAAAAACTCCAAAACAATGGACAAACTAATATGCTTTAATCATTCCTCGTTTTCTGGTCCCAAATTATTTTTCACTAATCCTTTTCATCATCTCCCAAATTACATCCACAGACAGATCCAACAAACGACATCAAGATCGAACTCGGAGAGGCAAGATCGACCTCGATGCTACACTAGTTACTGATGTGCAAAATTACAGGTTTGGCTTTGTTGTTGTTATTGTTGTTTGTTGGGTTTGTTCTTTCTTTGCTTATCTGTTCCATGTGGACAGGATTTTTGTTTCTACTTGGAATGTGGCTGGTAAATCTCCACCGAACTGTTTGAATCTTGAAGACTGGCTTCATACTTCCCCTCCAGCCGATATCTATGTTCTCGGGTATTTACTGATATCTATTATGCAATCTCTTTCTGGTTATGTCTGATTACAAAAGTTTGGAAATAGTAAAGGAGAAGCTTAATGTTGTTTACTTTTGTAGGTTTCAAGAAATTGTTCCTTTGAATGCTGGTAATGTTTTGGGCACAGAAGACAATGGTCCAGCCAAGAAATGGTTGGCTTTGATTAGGAGGACTTTGAATAATCTTCCTGGCACTAGTGGGAGTTGTCATACACCTTCTCCTATCCCCGATCCGGTTGTGGAATTAGAAGCAGATTTTGAAGGATCAACGAGGCAGAAGGCTTCATCGTTTTTCCATCGGAGATCATTTCAATCACTGAGCCGCAGCATGAGAATGGACAATGACATGTCAGTGCCACAACCACGACTTGATCGACGGTTCAGTGTCTGTGATCGGGTTATGTTTGGGCATCAACCGGGTGACCATGATCCCAGTTACAGATGGGGGTCCTCAGACGACGAGAATGGGGATTCACCTGTTGCCCCTCACTATTCACCTTTCTCTTATAATGGTTTTCTTCCCATGGAGGATAGAGATCATAGACATTCAGGACAATCGAGGTACTGTTTAGTTGCAAGCAAACAAATGGTCGGCATATTTTTGACTGTATGGGTGAGGAATGATCTCCGAGACGATATCCGAAACATGAAAGTATCTTGTGTAGGTAGAGGATTAATGGGTTATCTTGGGAATAAGGTAATAAATTCCTTTGGTTTATATATCAAACTTGAGGAGCCATAATGTAAAATGAAAGAAATAAATTGTAATCTGATTTCTTTATTGATTTGCAGGGATCAATTTCAATTAGTATGTCTTTGCACCAAACAAGTTTCTGCTTCATCTGCACTCATCTGACCTCTGGTCAAAAGGAGGGCGATGAACTTCGGAGAAATTCGGATGTCATGGAGATTCTCAGAAAAACAAGGTTTCCTAGAGTTCACGGCATGGGGGACGAGAACTCTCCTCAGACAATTTTAGAGCATGAGTAAGAATTTTGATCTGATCATTGAACAAACATTTCATAAAATGTATTAACTTTGGTTGTCGGTACAACATAATTAGCCTTTTCTAAAAGTTTGTCATTGTGACTGTCCTTTCCCAGTCGAATTATCTGGCTTGGGGACTTGAATTATCGGATTGCATTGTCATATCGATCTGCAAAGGCTCTTGTCGAGATGCAAAATTGGAAGGCATTGTTAGAAAACGATCAGGCATGCTACAAATCTCCTTTTAAAAGCAAAACATAATCCATCAAAAGTCATGTCCTCATTTATACAATGACAACTTTTTGATCTAAGATTGTAATATTTTGTTCATTCAGTTACGACTCGAGCAGAGACGGGGCCATGTCTTCGAAGGATGGAACGAAGGAAAAATATACTTTCCTCCCACATACAAGTACTCAAATAATTCAGATCGATATGCAGGAGATGTAAGGCATCCAAAAGAGAAGAGAAGAACTCCTGCTTGGTAAAACGATAATATTTAAAATCGTGTTTACATATTCACAAAACCATATGACATATACACTATCTGACATGTTGATTCTAAACTGTGATTATTTGTGAAGGTGCGATCGTATTCTATGGTACGGAAGAGGCCTTCACCAAATGTCCTATGTACGTGGAGAATCAAGATTTTCTGATCATAGACCAGTGTACTGCATATTCCTAGCCGAAGTTGAATCTATAAACCACAGCCGCATCAAGAAGAGTATGAGCTATTCAAGTTCCCGAATCGAAGTAGAAGAGCTGTTGCCATGTATGTATGGACACCCTGAAATGAACTTCTTCTGAGGGATATTCTTGACGCATCATGCTTTACTAAGCCAACAACTTATGATCAAATGTCTTACTCTAGAAGGTAATCATCCAGATCCCAAGTATATCTATATCTTTCAAACTTAGTTTCTCTCAAATAATAATCATACTTCCATTGCCATTACCAGGTCTCCTTCAGCTTTCGACCTCAGAATTCCTCATAAATCCAACCAAAACTCACCCTCTCAAAGTAAAGAAAGGTAATCCCATTACCTCACCCGTATTCGAAAAGCATGTCAGTAGTCACTTTTGTGCAAATCTAGACAATTTGGGTTTGTGTATAATGTACTCATTTATAATGTTGATTTTGGAGATCAAACATGACATCTATTCTTGGGTAAATGGTGTAGTAACTTTAAATTTCAAACTACCCAATTCAAAATCTGATATAGTTGACTACCAACCTTGGAAAACAGAACAAGAACCAAGCATCTATTCTGAACCAACTGCTACAAAAGTTGTCTTGTTTCAAAAACAAGTTAAGATTTGGGTGTGTTGGTTGGCTTTATTCTTATTTGCAAATTGGTCCCCCAAATTTTGCAGGCTCTCTCTCTCTGTGTGTGCTGCAGGAATGGAAAAAGAAAAAGAATAACTTGCTTCTTTTACACAGCAATTGCAGCTCTCTGAAAATCTGCAAGACCAAGAAGAAGGTCCATTATGAGCTTTCTCTCATTCTCTAAGTATGACAACAATTTTTTTACCATTTTATGATTTTAATAGTTCTTTGTTTTTTCACTCTTCACTGTGCAGGTGGTAGGTACAGACTGCAAATTTTTTCATCAGTAAGATTCAAACTGATATGTTGGACAAAATAAGCAATTTTTTTTTTTTTGTTTGTTTGGGGGTTCAAATGTGTTGGGTAGGAAATTCAATTTGTAATTTGGTGGTGGTAATGTGGAGGGAAGGTTTGAGGATTTTTTTAAATGTATTTTAGTTTTAGTGATGATTCTTGTCTGATTTTGGGGAAATAAAACTGATTATTGAACAAAATAGCTACTTTTTTTTTTTTTTCTTTTGTTTCTTTGTTGGTTTGATTAAACTGTACATAAGTTGATAAAAGAAGTGGAGAAGTGACAGAAACTAATGGCTAAATGCAAAGTGTAAAAGAAAGGGTTGAGGGTTCTTAATGGTATAAAAACATTTTTATTTATTTATTTATTTATTTTGTTTAGGTTCTGATATATTCTTTTTCTTTTTCTTTTTCTATAAATGGTTAATTATATTTATATTTGTTCATATATTTTATTTTCTTTCTGCTCTTTATAAAGAAATCAATGAGAAAAGAGATATTAGTTTATTTTTGCTTTTATCTTTAGTTCAAGTAATTGGTTTGAACCCTATTTTGTCCTTTGAAAGTCTCTTCATTTCATTTCATTTTTTTTTGGGAGAAAAGATATTTTTTTTTTCTTCATTATCATTAATTTTAAATATTCCATCCATCAGAAATCTCATTTTCAAAGTGCTTACAATACTCAATTTGGAAAAGTATTTGGCTAACACTATTTGGAAGGAGTGATTTGAATTTCAAATATCAGCAACAAAAATAGAAACCACAGTTAACACATACAAACCTTTATCCAACATTTGAATGAGACACGATGTTTGAGAAAATCGTTAAGATCAAATTGAATTCATAGCGTGTATGTCGATTGAGATATGTGGATGATGGTCGCATTGAAATTTCACAATGCTAAAGTATGAGATTGAAATAATCTTAAATACTCTAATCTCAAGGGTGGGAAAAGGTAAGAACTTTATAATAATTCTTTATGTTTCTTTTATATTCCAACTCGTGACATGTTTGAAATAAAAGTTCACCATGAGACAGATCTACATCTGCCTTTATTCTACCAAATTTATTGGGATTCTGTTGGACCTTTTTTTAAAAAAACAAAAAAAAAATTGGGTTTAAATTTTAATTATTTGATGTGAAAAAAAAAGTAAAATACATAGTGTTTAAACCACCTCTTGTAGTTTATTCTACTTTAGACTTAAATTTTATGATATGGATTCACATATGTGCTTTTATAAAGTGCAATGACGTGAACATCTATTAAAGTTACGTTGACTAAATGAAATGAGTACATAGAGTAATGAATAAAGTGAGCTTAGTTTATTGGTATTTGACATGCGATCTTCGGTCTTCTTTACATTTTAGATGTTGGAGATTTGGTTTAGGAAATCGGTTGGGTGCAATGTGCATCTACTTTAGCATTCCACATTAAGGTTCAAAGTTTGAGCAATACTTCAATATTGACCTATAGAAGAGCCAAAATTCGTATGTCCAAATCCAATGAGAAGATAAGAGTACAACATACACATTGCACTTAACACTTATTAACTATGGTGGGTTGACTTGCGCTTAACACTTCTTATCAACATCAATATGTCCATACTCACGTTAAAATAGTGGCGTACGACATAAAAACACACATTACTCCACTAAAGGGTGGAGAAAGCGAGCTTGGTCGGTGGACTAAAGTATCTACAAAAGGTATTTAGGTAAGTTGAACCAAACGAGCCTAAAGTCTAAGAAGGATCTGGTAACGAGAAAAGTCAAATGCAAAAACGATTATGTAAAACTAAGCACATATGACAGTACAACGACCAAAAAGACATAGTTCAAAGTCAGAACTAGTAACTTAGGACAAAGAAATTGGTTTTGTTTTGCAAACTATCTTCTTCTCCGATCAAATAAGTTTGATATTATTACTTAAAAAAAGAAATAAAATAAAAAAAGTCTAAAAGTTGTATTTCTCGAGATGTGTTTAAGTTTTCATAACCCGTTGACCGTTAATTAAATCCCAACACCGTCCATGAAAATAATAATATTAACAAATAAGTAAATCTGTATATAAAAAAAACAAAATATTTTCACCTTTCTCTATTTTCAACGGAATATTAAATACGTGGCGGATTCTCATTGGTCGAAGCAGTTAAGTAAAGTTCTGATTACTCCAACATTTCTGATACTCTTTTTTCTTTTTCAAAATAATATTAATAATATTTCCACGTCAGCGACAAACCAAATCCATATCAAACGGCTTTTCTTTCTACCGTTCACTTTTCTCCGTGGGCGTTATTTTAAATTTGCAAATTTCTTTTTCCCTAAATTACAATATTTGTTTTTTTAATTAATGATTAAAATATCGACGTCGATCAAAATACATCGGTCATACTTTACAAAAATGTATAGAGATATCAATGAATCGTTAAATACTTATCAAAACAAAAAATTCACGAGGAATATTTAGATTGATAAAAAAAAACATATTACATGATTTAAATAAGTTTAAATATATATTATTTATAAGTTTTTGTTTATTTTTATGTTTTATGATTTTTTATTTGTTGTAATGGAAGTGTTGATTTACCTTTTATATATGTCAAATTCATGAATACGTGTGAAATGTGGAAAATATCGATGGACAATTAATATCATGATTTTTTCTTTTTGTTAAAGTAAACATAACTCAACTTCATATACAATATTAGCCATCAAGAGGTATATAGTTCGAATACTTATTGCTTAAAGAGCCAACGATGAAGGCGTGTGTCTAAAGATGTTATCTTTGAATCATAAAATATCAGATTAAGGCGTAAAATACGTAAGACACAAGGACTCTCGTAAACTAACAAATAAAAGAACTACCCAACAACAAGGGAGCTTTTAATTGTTTTCTTATGTGATTACAAGTTGTATATGATTGATAAATCTCAATAGCAGTTACTATATGAACAAAAAAAAAAAAAACACAAAAGTCAAAGCCAATTTATAAATAATGATGATCAGGTCGAATTTAAATCTCTAACTTCTTGATCAAGAATATATTTTGCTAAGAGTTAGATTCAAGTTAAACAATGGTGTATTCATACAGTCAATTGGTTCTATTATACATGTGAACATAAATTAGAAAATAAAAAAGATAATTACTTTTAATGACAAAATTGTTAAAAACATTCACCAATTAAATAGGAAAATATCACTCTTTATTAATGATAGACTTCTATCATCTAAAATGATAGACATTAATATAGACTATTATCATTTATCACTAATAAAAACTGATAGTAGGTATCTGAGTTTATCACTATCTATTACTTGACATTTTGTTATATTTGTAAATGTCTATCACTGTCTAACCAAATTTAATTTGTGGAGTAAATCAAAACTCAACAAAATTTTATAATTATCGAAAGAAAAGTATATATAATTCCAAAAAATAAAAATATACTTAAAATTAGATTACAAGAATAAAAGAAAACAAACCAACATGAAAAAGAAAATGTAGAAGAAAATCAGTATTTAAACAAGACCTTTTAACTTATTTATAAATTTGTTAAAAAGAAAAAAAAAAAGAAGAAAAGCAAAAGACAATCTTCATTAAAAGAATAAGTATGGATAATTCTTGATTTTGTGCATATAAATATGAAAAAAAGGCTTTGTTTGGATAATATTAATTATGATGATTAGATTACTTACAATGCACCTTCCCCTCTAATCTTTGTTAAGTCACTAAATTTAATTCACCAAAATCAATCAACTCATAATTATGACTTATTTAATCTCTTAATTTTGGACTTATATATTCTTAAAACAACCAAACATCACTTTAAATAATTTAAGTTAATTAAAGTAATTTGGTCTCTCATTGGGAGAAAAGCTTCAATAAAGCTATGTTGGGACTGCCAAGTGGCACCTTATCAACATGTTATATTTTTGTCTACCCCATACTATACTATACATTATTATTATTTTTATATATTTAATATATTCTTTCAGACAAAAAACAAATAATAATATTATTTTGCTGACAGATTCTCTCAAAATAATAATTCATTCAAACATTTTTTGAGTGTAGGGTCCACTGTTCTAATTAATTTTATAGTGATTACATATTATATTACGTTATTTTTACTTTTTTATATACCGATAATCTCTTTCACTTATATAAATTGAATTACTTCTACATTTTTATACATCCAACCAAACCGACATTTTTATTATTTCGTAAAAAAATCTATAAGATATTAAAATAATAATAATAATAAAATGCTACTAATCTATATATAGAATAAACCATAATCAATTTAACTTTCTTTAAATATACATTTATGTTTGATATTTTATGGATATTTTTATTAATATTTTTTTTTATAAAATTAAGATATTGATATTTAGCGTTTCAAATTAGTTATATATATATATATATATATATATATATAGTTACATTAAAAAATTAAAATAAAATAATTATCAAATACATTATAAGAGATCACCCAAAAAGCCAAGAGGGATTTCAACTTTTTTATGTTTTTTTTTAAATAAATAAATAAACAAAAATGTCACACTGTTTCTCAGCTTTTGTAGTGTTTTTAATAGATATTGTCTCTGTCTTTGTCTCTGTCTTTTATTTAATTTTTCTTTTTCTCTCACAAGATCCCATCTTGTTCCCCATAGAACAATTTTCAGTTTTTTTTTTTTTGGGTATTTTAATATCATTATTATTAATTATATTGTTTTAGTTTATAATTGCTTTTTTTTTAAGTACTCTTGGTTGTGATTTAATTTCACAACAAATTCTTTAGTCATATGTATATGTCTCATTTTTGCATTATATTGCTCTTATTCCCTACTAAGTTAATTATTCTCTTAGGGCTTAGATTTCATTTTAGTTCATGAAAGGTTAAATGTTTTTAACTTTGTAACTATCTTTTAATTTTGTTTAAGAGTTAATAATTGCATGATTGGAATGATAATTAATCTCTTTATTCAAGTATAAACTATATTCCAACTCCTTTTTAATTTTCAAATTTTCAAATTTGTGTTTATTTTCACTAATTTTTTTTTAAGATTAAATTACAAATTTAGTTGTTAAACTTTGAAATTTGATCTATTTAGTATTTAAACTTTAAAAGTTATACACTTGCATGGATAAAATATTATATGGTATTGTATAGTACATAGTATTTAGTCAAAGTATGAAGTTTTATTGAAGCAATATATATGTTTTTGATAAGAAATTATGAAATATAATAAAGCCTTTTTAGGAGAGATTTAGAATAAAAGAAAGGCATAAAGTTTGGGAAAGGCAAGAGGGAGAGAGACAAAAGAATGGAAGTGGGGTTTTAGGGTTTAGGGTTTGGTTGCCATATTATGAAGCAAAGCAAAGAAAAGGGAATGGGCTCTGCATAAAAAGTTCTGAGATTCAAACAGATTATAATTATGAATTAAAGAAGAAGAAGAAGAAGATGATGATGAAGCCAAAAAGGAAAAGAAACACATAAGAAGAATTAAGAAGATTACAACAAATATCAATTCCCAAAAAATTCAAACACTATCCATCCATCAAATCACTGTTCTTGTTGTTTGACCCATCTTGTCTACTTTTCTTATTGTGGTTGGAATCCCAATTCTAATTACTGATCTATACCCATGATGTGTAAAATGAACTTCTTCTTTTTACCATTCACTAGGTTGTTTAAGTCAAGGGTGTTGGGGATGATTAATTTGGACTACTGGGGTCAAAAGTAGTACCCTACAACCAACCCAAAACTTACCTAGGAGAGATTAGACCAAGGATGAGCCTAATACAAAATGTAGCCATGTCTTGACTTAAAAATAATAATGTCTCGACACCAAAATGGCTAACGATGCGTGTGCTCTTTGCATGACCCCACCAAAGAAATAAAATGTTACTCTATAATGTAGCTTTTGAATCTCTGGGGAGGATAACCTAGATAATCTATTTTTATAAATATGTCATTATAGTTCTAGAAAAAGTAAGTCCTTTTCACTCTCTCTCTTCAAACTTAAGTATCAAAGTGTGTCTGACAAACACGATACTAGTGTCTGAATTTTTGCATTCTTCTCCTCGTTAAACAAATTTAGAGTGTTTTGTCATTGACTCTTTTGCCTTTTCACATCAACATGAGATCTTTATATAATGTCCTTTCGATATAGGGTGGGCAAGTATGATCAAGATTCAAAGCGTCCATTAAATCATGCAAGTATTGAATAACAAACATTGATGGATTAATATTATAGCTTTGGCCTTATAAATTTTATTTCCCTTCGCTGTATTAATAAAATAATATAAAAGTAATTGCAATAGATAGCATTTGAAGGTTAATTATTAAGTGTATAACAAAAATTTTTAAGTATTGTAAATATAGTAAAATCTATCGATGATAAACTTTTATTAGTGATATAATCTATCATTGAAACTCTAGGATCAAAATTGAATCTAAATTTTGTTATATTTGCAATTTATTTTACAACACTGTGTTATATATGCTAATGCCTTGGGTTGAATTGTTGTATTTGAAATTGTGTATTCCTTAATATAATTATATAAATTTAGAAAGTAAGATAGACATTTTAAAAAGTTTAAGAACAATGACCAAAATATAGTTGGTTTTAGAAAGTCTAGAGATAAAATTAATTTCTTTTTTTTATAAAATTTAATACATAGAATAAATTGTAGCAAGGATCAAAATGGAAAATCAAAATTTAAGGCCTCGTTTAGTAATCATTTTGTTTTTTTAAAATTAAACCTATAAACACTACTTTCACCTCCACTTTCTTTATTTATTTGTTATCTACGTTCTACTGATGATATAAAAAACTAAGTCAAAATTTCAAAACTAAAAAAAAAAGGTAGGCTTCAAAAAGTTTTTTTTTTTTTTTTTTGTTTTTGAAATTTAATTTTAAAAAATAAATACAAATAAAATAAAAATGGTTACCAAACAGAGCTAAAAGTTTAAAGCCACTTCTCCCGTACCCTCTCATTTGAGTGTTAAGAAAGGCTTTTGGGCCATAATCAAGGATTAAAATATCGATGCCAATATTGAGATTTCAATTTACGGATATATTGACAGATATATCGATAAAATATCGATATCGACAAATATTTCTAATAGTCACAAAATTTATAAAATTTATTTAAATTAATAATTAAGTTGTTTTTACTCCAAAAGTTATGAATATAGTTATTAGTATTTGTATTCATATTAGACTAAATAGATAACAATTGTCCTATTGTCTTTTACGAGCATTTATAAAAGAGGTTGGATATATCCATAGATATTTAATATCCATATCGAACTCTTGAATTTTGGAATATTTGTTTGGGACATATATCCATGAATATTTTATTTTTCTTTCATATGATTCTACATCATGTCATGAATCATTACTAGTATATTACCCCATGGATAAATAAACTCTTTTTATTTTTTTATTTTTATTTTTTAAAAATTTACTTAATTATTAAACAATAATAAAAGTGATGTACTTGTAGTAGTACTACCCATACAAACAATAAATAAATAACAAAATGGAAAATAAACATATTCTTCAAATAAACCAAAACTTACCCAAAACCAAAAATCTCTCTATATTTATTTTCAACATTTATTACCATTTTTTCTGAAATTACAGAAACGTACTGTTTTGTCCAATTCTTTTTTTTTTTAAATCTTTTATTAGATAAATAAAAATAAATATATATTTAAGTGATATATATATTTTTTTATTTTTTTAGAAAAATAAAAAATATATATGACGTGGGCAGGATTGGACGCACGAGGTTTGCTTACTCTGTCACCACAGGTATGACATCATGCGGTGTGGAAGATACCTTACCATTTTAGACATTTAGTTTTATTTTTATGTAAAATCAATTATGATTTATTCAAATCATCAATTTTTGTTTTGGGTAAATTTATAAAATTGAATGATTTTATTTTATTTATTTTTGGTTTAGAATCATGAGGTGACTCTTCATTAATTTAGTACCACTTTGCATAAGAGAGTAATATTATTAGAAAAATTAGCTTTAAAAATAATAATAAGGCACAAGTCTCAAAGTCAAGAAACTAAATTTGTAATTTAACTTTCTTTTATTTAGATAGTGATTCTTTGATCATGGTTGGTGCATTGAGTTAATTATTCTTTTAGGATTAAGGAAGTGTTTGGAGAACTGGAATAGTATCAGGATCACTCGAAATCAAAGAGGTGTTGAAATACGTGTCAATTTGAGAGGAAAACAAAAAATAGGATTGTAATCCTCTTATTTGCTATACTCCTCTCTGACTTGTCAAAAACTTAATAGGTAAGTCTTCCATTTACTACAATGGAATGAAAACCAAAAGTTTAAAGACTGAAGTTCAAACTTTGTAAAGTGTAAAAGCTAAATAGATAGATATGTAGACCATCCAAAGCATAATAGAACTTAAATCTAAACTTTAGCAGCCATTTGATACCTAGTATTAGCCTAATAGGTTATGAGTTTATAGGGTAATAATAATAATAATAATAATAATAATAATAATAATAATAATAATAATAATAATAATAATAATAATAATAATAAT